>JAFVLL020023539.1:0-39365 GCA_021397915.2 Tor tambroides | reverse complement strand
TTTATTTTTTTATTTGTATAAATTTTTTGTCGCTGCTGTAACAAAGAAATTTCCCCGTTGTGGGACGAATAAAGGCATATCTTATCTTATCTTATTTATAAATCTGAATACATGTATGAATGTTTTATTTGCAAATGCTACATAAAAAAAAACTGCATCAACCTACACTAATGAAAATAACACATTTACACTCAGTTTACATAGACAAGTACAATCAGTTTACATCTGAAAAGTATGCTGCCGCCATCAGGGCAACACACACATAAACACACGGTGTCTACATAAAGGCTACTGCAGTTTTATAGTGTCATAGTCTCTTCAAAACAATGGCCTACCATGCCGTCTGTAGAGAAAACATACTCTGTCTGCACGAGGGTACCGATAACCATCTGATAAGCACAATTCTCATGAAGTTTCTTATTTACTTTCAAACTTAAAGCAGAATTTTATCCTGTGGGATGCATAACTGAAAAAGAACCAAATATACCAGTAAGGACTGAAATATTGACACAGTTGGAAGCTGTTGGAAGCACACATCTCTCACCAACTCAACATCAGGTTTGCACAGCGCCACACAATGCATACAGTTGTACCAATGAGATTTCGGTTAGGGATTTCGTGGAAAAGGATAATTCACTGGCGCCTACAGCAGGTGAAGGTGCGAAGGTATTTTGATATTATATTTTCACTAAAAAAACAAAACAAAAAAAACAGTAGGGTACAGTATTATTCTATTTAAATTGATGTGAAAAATGAGTTACGTTAAAAGTAATCTAAAAGTAATCTGATTATATTACTTAAAATGTATAATGAAATGGATTACGTAACTAACTACAATTTTTGTCATGTAATTTGGAATCAGTAACAGACTACAATTTGTAAGTAATCTACCCAGCTCTGCCTGCAACTATTTCTTAGGTCTGTGGATCTTTTACTACTTTAGTTTTAGTCAACATAGCTAAACTACTGACATGACACACAAAAGTAAGATATAACTTCACCTTTTGGCTGATGCTGGAGATTTGGCCACAATTACAGCATTTCTGTAGTCAGGAATCTGTATGCAAAAAAATGAATAGTTAAAAAAAAAAAAACAAAAAAAAAAAAACCCCACATTATTTACAAATCTTAAAGAAGATGTAGGCATATATTACACACACTCATATACAGTCACAGTTCATTACTGACTAATGCAGATGACCTTCCATCAGAGCAGGACAAGATGATTATGCATAAAAAATGAACGCATATACTTGAGTGGAGGAACTTATGCTGAGAATATCAACGTCAGTTAAATCCAGCTTCTGTCCTTCTTTCTATTTTTGAGCAAATATAAGTGGTGACATTCATAAAGTGAAACATGGACTGCCTTATAATTCAAAATGAAGGCTCTGAGAAGACAAACAGGAAGAACAACTATCTGCAGGAAATCCAGAACTTATGCAAATGAGATCCACACAAGCGTTACACAAGGACCTACTTCTTCCTGGATGTACTGCAGCAGGAATGGTGAGGCCCGCAGATTGTCCACTGGAATGTTGAAGAAACCCTGGATTTCCTTTTGATGCAAATCCATTGTAATGAGATGAGTCAGACCTGCTCAAAGCCACAATGAACAGACCAACAGACAAAGCAAATGAGTTGAAGGTCTATAATTGGCCAGTATCCTTATAAACCAAAAAAGAAGGGACGATTAAGTCTCGGATGGACTCATTTACCTGCTTTACACATCATTGAGGCAAGCAGTTTAGAGACGATGGAGCCTCTCTTCCTCATTTTGCACTGCTTGCTGTAGGGGAAATAGGGAATGACGCCGATGATGTTTCGCGCACAGGACGTCCTGCAGGCATACACCATAATGAGCAGCTCCATGATGGTGGTGTTAACATCCCTGCAGATGAGAAATGAAGAACGGTTTTAAAGACTGGGATTTAAGGAACCTAATTTGCATTCATGGAGATTTGCGTATTTAACATCAGTATTAATGTCAAACTGAGGGTTAATTTGCACGATTTGCATATTTCAGCATATTGGCTGCGAGGGGTTTGAGCTGTCAAAGTAAAGCAGGTCTCTAGAAGCAAAAAATATGAGTAAGGAAACAAAATATCATGGTTCCATTATGTTTCCAATGTCACTTAAAGTTTCCCATTTAGTCAGTTTAACTTTACAACAAGACTTTAGTGCTGTCAAACGATTAATCGTGATTAATCGCATCCATAATACTACAAGACTTAATGTTAAACTTTTTTGTTTTTGTAAAATATCTGTATGTTACTTATTACAGAATACTGTTATTACAAACAACAAAATTCTGGTATGAACATATAGCTAAATTACACTGTTATTGTTATTTTTTGTCTGGAAGTGCTTTTACATCACAAGAGAAATCAATTACTCATCCTTATGCCGTTCCAAATGTATATGACTTACTTTCTTCAGGTGAACACAAACAAAGATTTTTAGGAAAATCATCCATCTCTATGAGCCCATATAATGCAAGTCTATAGAATGGCCAAAGTTGACGCTTCAAAGACCACACAAAACAAACATCCGTAATCCATACGACCCAGCTGAGGAATCAATGTTTTGTGAAGCGAAATTATAGGTGGTGTATGCAAGAAAAATACTAATATTTCAAAATTTTTACTATAAGTTATTGCTTTCAGCTATCATATGAGTTCATGATTGGATGTATAGATTAGCACTGTGTTCTCTGTGTGTCTTTTCGAAGAGTTAACTTTGATGGACCCATCCACTTGCATTATATGGACTTATTTTTCTAGAAATCTTTATTTGTGTTCATTTGAAGAAAGAAAGTCATTTATATCTGGGACGGCATGAGGGTGAGTAAACAATCAGAGAATTTATCTCTTTGGACAGAGTATCCATTTAAGGCTTCTTACTTGGACACGGTTTGTATGATGAAAACATCTTTGCTGCGCACAGACTCTTCAATTTGGACCCGTGTTTCTGTGGGAAAAGAAATGTTACTTTCATTTTTAGTTTGGCCACAGTTAACTTAAGTACACTGGCTATTTAAAAGTTTGCACAAGGACTTAACGATGCATGGAATGCTGGGAGAATTACATCACAGTGTCTCCCTGTGGGAGTGCAAGCATATCTCCATTTCAGAATACACGAGCATGACCCAAAACAAACAGTGTCAGTTTAATTAGCCAACAGTAGCCCAGATCGCTGATCTGTTTTGTCTACTCTCTCCAGCATGGCATGCAAAGAATGAACAACCACAGCCATCGCTAGTGAAGAATAAAACAGACCTCACCTCTGTTAGCTTCTTGATAGACCTGTACCTTTCCAAGTTCCACACCCAACCGCCTGCACAAGAACATAAGTTCAAGGGAATAACAACAGAAATCATCAGTGTTTGACAAGCAAGTTACAAGATGTAAATGTAGTCAGTTAGACTAGAAAAGCCCATTGTTAAAACTTAAATATTGCTGTTTATTCTCTGCATGGAGGTCAAATCTAAACAGATGGAACTGGTCCAAATCATATTTTACCACAAAATCAAAGGACAAAAATAGAAATGAAATTTACATAAAGAAAATGAAGCCCAGTTATGTTAAATAATATTTATATTATTTATTAAATTAGACTGTTTGCATCTCATCTCAGCAAATCATCTTAATTGTATTTTATTTGGTTGTTTTATGTCAATCAAGAACAGGGCAGAATCAGTTTAAAAAAAAAACATTATAAATGTTAAAATTAAACAAACCTAAAAGCGGTTCAATAAATACTACCATAATGCATAAGAACCTCTCATTCTCATTTATCTCCTTAATATAATTTCACATAAAATCTACTTAAGATTTTATGTACTACAGTAATAAGAAACATGCTTAGTAGTCATAATGTCACAATAAAAATCCCAATACAGCTTTTAGAAGCTTTGTTTTGCATATTATATATAGAGACAGAGATAGATAGATAGATAGATAGATAGATGGATAAAGAGACTTGCAGAACATTTAACTAAAATAAAGATAACTCCAAAAGATTAAAAAAAAAAACCTTGATATGGTAACCACTCAGATTTGCTCATTTGGAGAATGAGTGTTTTTCCACTGTTCACTACCCAATATAAACAGCACGTTATAGTGGACCTCCAGTGGCAACTTACTCGGCTATCCTCCTCCCCAACTCTCTGCTGGAGGGGTTGGAGTTGGCCGTGAAGATGACCAGACCTCCTTTGGCGACACTCATGTCCTGTGGTTTGGTGTCTACCTCTAGGGACTCAGGCAGTGGCTCCCTGGGCACCCAGGCACTGCTGAGCCCTTCCTATCAACAGGACCACAGGCACACTGTTAGTTTAACACCAGACACTGCCTGCAAGAACAAAGGGAAGATGGCAAGTTTACGCGCACGAATCAACCAGGACTCGATGAGAAATGTGCTCAAGTGCAGACAGTCATGGATGACTAACTACTGACACACATCTGCAACAGCATTAAAGTGACTTCTGAGTCTGCGCGATAGTGAATCACGATTCGTGACTAACGTTAGTGCACTTAACCAGCCTGTCATGACACAACACTATGAATTAATAACTCGAAATCCACAGAACATTGAGGACCCACAGAACACATGACTGAGGTTAAACTGTCACGTGAATGGCCAAATATATGCAAAAAGATAATTATTATGCTAAAAAGTTTACCTATTTGTATTGCTGCTAAGCTAACTAGACCTTTATGCCATTGAAAATGGAAAAGATAAATGCAGCTACATTCATATCAGCGTAAGATAAATTGTTTTTCTGGGTTTGATTTCGTAAACTGTAAAGATTACCAAATCTCACCAGTTTGCTCTTTTAATCGATCCCTTCGCGTGGTTTAATGTATCACTTGCAACATGTGAACTTTGCAACCCTCTAGAAATACCCAAGATGGCCGCCAGACGCACAGCTTTTCAAAATAAAAGTCTGGGCTTTAGCATACTTTTGAAAAGAGTACTTATTACAAAAATAATATATTATAAAGTAATTTAGTTAAGTGAGAACTGAATGAAACTGTTTCAGACACTTAACTGCACGTTAAATGCAATTTGATGAAAATTTATTAGGGTTTACATCTATATTAAATTCAGTTAGCTGCACTTTAGAGTGCGTTTTTGACTCGAATATATCTTTGTTATATACCATAATTACTTCTACTGTCTTTGAACAGATGATGAATGTCAATGATGTTTTTAATGATGAAGTGCAAGTTTAGTACATTAAAAATATATTCAAATATTTATTTTCGAATAACGCATTACAGTTAAAATTACAATCAAGTTAAATTTATGTTTTGATAATTTAGTCACCACATTAAAATAAGCGTACTTTAAAGCACGACAACAATTATTTAAAATGTACTTTACAGTAGACATTATAAAGTGCCCTTTTTAAAAGTAGACTTGGGTGTGTTAGGAAGCATATCACTTAAGTGGATTTATTTATTTATCCATTTACTTACTTTTGTACTTCCTTTATATTATTCCTTGTGAGAAAATGGAGTCATTCTACAGATGCAATGAACCAAAGCTGAGGATATGCCACATGATTCGAATGAGTGACACACACACACACACACACACACACACGCCAAAGGCCAGCTCATACACTGCATTTTATCTCACTCCCTCCTGCTTTTAAAGACAACTCTGTACTACCATCTAGTGCCAGATACATTTCCATTGTTCAATTGGTTCATGAAGTTGAATTTAAACAGTTTGCACACTGAGAAGGTGCCTGGATATGTTGCGATTTTAAAGAACTGTGAATTAAGGTATACTCTTGCAAAACCTGGAGGGAATGAGAAATGACAGCAATAAATCTTAATAAAGCAACACACTGTTGCTGAGTCTTTTTGCTAAATAAGTTCAATTGCAAAACCAAGTGTGAAGGCCTGCAACTGTCACATTAGCCACAAAAAGAGAAATGAAACTGCTTTTTAAATGGAGGCAGCAACATTTCAGGGGCTAGTTAGTGATTTTCCAATAGGGGTCATGAAAGCTGCAGACAAGAAACTTAAGGATAATATTTTAATACTGAAAGAGAATAATTACAGGATGCATTACACACATGATTCCAGGATTTTGAGTTACAAAGAAGATAAACATGAAAAATTAAAAGCATAATTTATCCAAAATGTGTTCTTGTTTTGGGTTAGTCAATAAACATTTAACTAGAGCAGGGTGTCAGTAGAACAAATGTAAGTAGAGCAATCAAACCGTTATTTAAATCAGAATTTATTAGTCCGAATGGAATATATTAGATATTTTAAAAACACAAATGAAAGTTTTTAGAGTATCTATGAAATGTCTTTATCTTGCACAAACACGCATTCTCATTTGCTCATAAAGAGCAGAAATAATGGTGAACAGGGAGGGAGGCAGCTGCAGAAAGAGCGATTCCCAGACTGTCCCCTACGCTTGCTGCAGCCATGGCAAACTCTCTCTTGCGCTTAGCAGTCTGTCCAGAAACACAGCATAAGAAAATGCATTAGAGACCACTGACTGATACATGTTGATCTAAATCAAATAAACAAATGGCTTGAATGAGGTTCACGTACCTCCTCACGGATGAAAAAGAAGGTATTTACATAGGCTGCTCCTCCCAACAGACCCTCATAGAGGACAATAATAAAAACCACCCATGGGTTTGGCAAGAACTGGTAGTACACAGCAAAATCCAACAGAACAGCATTCAAACACTGAGAGAGAAAGAATAATCCGTGTCATGAAGAGCTCTTTACTATTGTGTTATATTCACAGTTTTATATGCATGTATTAGTTTATGTACTTGTGCTTCAGCTCCACATCTCACCTGTAGGAGAGACATAAGGAAAATTTTCCTGATCTTAAAACGGATGAGAGATGTGCGGGAAGCAAACACACCAATCTGGTAAAGCGTCTGATACCTGCAGAGGAGAGACAATGATGCACAACTGATATTACTGAGGTGAAGAATCTCAAGACTACAATTTTTACCAAGTGAGATTTGGGATGTTCTCTTAAAGAGACAGTTCACCCCAAAATGAAAAATCTTTCATCATTTGCTCAATCTCATCACATTTCAAACATAATAGACATAACAGGAAATAAAAGATATTTGGAGAAATGTCTCAGTGTTTTTTTGGGGGGTTTTTTTTGTCCACACAATGAAAGTTGTTTCCAAGTTGGTTTCCATCATTCTTCAAAATATCAT
The DNA here is from genome assembly GCA_021397915.2 of Tor tambroides. Lineage (NCBI taxonomy): Eukaryota > Metazoa > Chordata > Actinopteri > Cypriniformes > Cyprinidae > Tor > Tor tambroides. The sequence continues at coordinate 32,152 of JAFVLL020023539.1, read as the reverse complement.
CTTCTATGCTCCACAGAAGACAAAGTCATACAGATTTGGAATGACATGAGGATGAGAAAATGATATAATTTCCCTTTAAAGCAAATGAAAAATCCAAGCTTGGGGTCTCGTTAAACAATATGTTAAGAAGCATGTTTCATTATCTAACCTAGACTAACCTCTTCTCCAGCATTATCATGAAACTTTTTTTTTTTCTCATAAAGAGTGCATTATGCCTATATTACTATGCCACAACTGCTGAAATATAACTATTTTATCATTTCAATAATTGTTTATCTAGTCAAACAACCTGTATGTATCTCTATTTTACGTTTTCTTTGTTATGTATGTGTATGATGTATTTTTCTTTTAATGTCACTGTAAAACTTAAAGGGATAGTTCACCCAAAAAGGAAAATTCTGTCATTAATTACTCACCCTCATGTCGTTCCAAACCCATAAGACCTTCGTTCATCTTCAGAATGCAAAATAAGATATTTTTTGAAGAAATCTGAGAGCTTTCTGACGCTCCATAGACAGCAAGGCAACTGAAACGTTCAAGGCCCAGAAAGGTAGTAAGGACATCGTTAAAATAGTCCATGTGACATCAGTGGTTCAACGGTAATTTTATGAAGCTATGAGAATGCTTTTTGTGCGCAAAGAAAACAAAAATAACGAATTTATTCAAGAATTTTATTTTTATTTTCTTTATGCACAAAGAGTATTCTCATAGCTTTATAAAATTAAGGTTGAACCACTGATGTCACCAACTATTTTAATGATGTCCTTACTACCTTTCTGGACCTTGAATTTGTCAAGTGTTGCTGTCTATGCAGGGTCAGTTTGGGGTCCGTATTTTTTTCAGGTTTGGTAAGCATAAAATACTTAAAAATCATAATGCACACAAACATTTCAAAGGTAGTATCATTCAAAGTCATGGAATAAAGTCAGATGTGATGTGTCTTACCAGCGATACTGTTCTGCGTGTGAGAGACTGGAGTCAGGGAAGTAGAGTAGCTCCAACTAATATTAAAGAGATGGATGTATAGATATTGATATTTAGTGATCACTGATTGTTCTACTGCTGTTTCGCTCTTTATGACTTATAACTAAGACTGTGACAGAAAACACTCACCAGTCCTTGGTTAATAAAATACTCAGCAAAGTAAACCACACCACGAGGGAAAATAAACTTCAGTAGGCCCTGAAAGAGACCACATGAGAACACACTAAAAGACTATAGACTCAAAGAGGAAGTGCATTTTCTGACTGCAGCACAACAAGGTGGAAACAAAACAATAAAACACACATACAATGCTTTTCTACATTATACACACAAGCTATGCTCACCACTTGAAAGTATTTTTTTTAAATGTAACACCGGAAGAAGTGAACAGCATTTCTTATGTTCAGTGGTCTAGAAATTGGGAAACTGAGATCACGCGACTAACTGAATATTACACATTTTATCTCAGTAACTCTATACAATTACACTACGATGATAGGAATTATAAATTTTGTAGAAAAAATTACCATGTGACAAACATGCCTGTCAAATTTAATGCTAAAATAGCATTGGTAATGAAAACAATGCACTTCATTCATCCAAATAGGTGCACAAGGTCTGTGAAAAAATAAATAATATCTAAAAAATAATGATAATCAAGCAGAAATTACTTTGTGCACCTTTAAATTCCATTAAACCTTTACTGACCAAAGCAGACTAAATGTCATTTAAGCAGAAAAGAAACACCAAACTATGGACCATATACAGGCACAAAGTAGGTCTAACCTTCATGATGTATAATTTGTCAGTGAAGGTCAGGGGTCTGATGTGCTTGTCCTCTGTCAAAAGGAAGAAAGCATGGCCAGTACAGTTATCTGAATGGATTATCATACACATCATCATGAGCATGAAAAGCTGCAACAACACAAGCAACGAGTTCCTAAATGTACACACCTTGCTCTTCCTGAGTGGTCTCAGTATCCTCATCTGTATCGGTCTCTTCCTCAATTAAAGGACGTCTCTCCTGGGAGTTCACCACTCGGGAAGTACTGTGACCATCCTCGTGTCGCCTCCACTGTGGAAATGAGGATGGGAACACCAGGAGAGAGAAATAGCTGAAAGAAATCACGAGAGGAAAAAAATATGTTTATACAATCAATTTGTTCACCAGATATAATCCAAAGGGTTGAGAAAGTTCTGCTGACCTAACAGCCAAAATAACAGGCACAACCAGCATGATCCATAACGTAACTTGTGGGGTCAGACCAGCCTGTGTAAATGCAGAGTACAGTAAAGCTCCAGCTACTCCTGCTGCCCCCGTGCCGGACCCCCATCCACTTAACACATCCCTTAAAGACAGAGAAACGCAGATGCAAAGTACTGATATACTGCAAGTAAAAAGAGAGATCAGCGCCTGAGGCTTTTAAAATGTTTTTGAAAGAACTCTTTTATTCTCATAAAGGCTACATTTATTTGATCAAAATATGAAGAGTTCAGATGCAAAAGCCTTTAAGTGCCCTTTGAAATTTTCTTCTAAAATTAGCTTTTTGATCAGGCTCCTATGTGAAGGTTCAGTAATTTTACTTTAATGGCAGTGAATAGGTTCTTTTCTTTGCCATTAAAGTGAAATAACTGAACATAAACACATGAGCCTGATAAAAAAAATACTCATTTTAGAAGAAAATTTCAGACGGCACTTGCATCTGAACTCTTCAATACAGTAAAATGGTAAATTATCATTATTATTGTTACGAAATATTATTACAATTTGTAATAACTGTAATTAGGATTTTTATTTATCTTATCTTAAAATATCATTTTAAACTGCTGGAATTTATCTTATAAAATATAATTTATTCCTATAATGGTAAAGCTGAATTTTCAGCAGTAATTACAATACTTTATATTACATTATATTACTACAGCCATTTTACAGTATTAATTGTCACATGACACTTCAGAAATGTTTCTAATATGCTCAAGAAACATTTATCACGTTGAAAATGGCTGTGCTGCTTAAGGTTGAGGATTTTTTTGGTGAATAGAAGGTTCAAAAGAACAGCATTTATTTAAAAGAGAAATGTTTTGTAACATTACATACTGCCATGTTTGACCAGTTTAATGCATCCTTGCAGAATAAAAACACTAATTAAAATAGAATCTTACAGACCCAAACTTTGGAATGGTAGAGCACACTGTACATAGTATGCAAATTGTTTGCATGCATAAAATACCTATATTTCACAAAATGTATTCAGTAAAGCACACTAGAAAATTATTGCATCCCACAATGCAAGACACTCAATTAAACCTTCTATTTCCAGCTGAAATGACTGAAACATTATTATATCTCATTATTCAATCAGACTGAAGTTTGCTTGTGGGTTTTCTTTTTGGATCATAAATGCAAAATAACCGCAGTAATTACCACAGACAATACCTGAACATGCACATAATGATGTCTTTCACTTAATTCAAATAATTTTTTTCAAAAACACTGCATGTAAAATAGTATTGTATTCCGAACACAACTTGAATAAATGGGTTTCTAGGAGGCTTTACCTGTTGAAAAACACAGACAGGGAGAGAAAGGAAAGCTCTCCCAATCCTGAACTAATAGTGGCAAAGACGACACCTGAGGAAAAATTCAAAGATTCATTACAACAGTCTTCAAATATCATTAACCCAGCTCAGAGGAGGAATGCACACACATGCTCATTACCAAATATGCTCATTAATATAGTTGAAGAGAACGACACCATCAGGAAGCTGACTACTGCCATAATGAAACACACCAATACACGGAACCTGTTCATTATAAAAGTAAAGAGAAAACATAGTTATCAAATAACACATTAATGAATAATAAAGTTCTTCAGTTGTGTTCCAAAGGGCTATGAATAAAATCAGACTATGTCCCTTTAACTTTGGTAACAGTTTGGCATTGAGTTCTCAAACTATTCAGAGCTGCCCACCCATCTCTTATCCCAGCATTGCATAATTTCAACATCTGAACAAATAAACCTGTTTGAAGATGCTGATGGATGTTTGCAATTAGATCTCAAATAAAGAAGTGCTTGTCAACTTTACCCATAAGGCACTTTGTGTATATAGAAAGGTGCTGTGAATTTGATTATCAGGGTGGGTAAGATATCAGCCAACAGTACAGCCTAGAAACAGAAAGAAAACAAGGTATCACTCCCTGAACAAATATTTAAACTTATACTTAAATGCAGGACAAGCCTGTACAGGTGAAACAAAAATTACAGAGAAAAAGAAAGAGAGGGCAGACAGACAGACTTACTGCAGTGGACACTGGATTGCAGTCATAGCGGCTGCTTTTGTTACTGATCTCTGTGTTAGTTCCATTTGGAGCTGGAGTCTAGTGGACGAACAAAAAAAACGAGAAACACTGAGTAATCAGATTTTGTGAAAAAGCATACTTTTAAAAAGAGTATATATGGAAATAATATACTTAAAGGGATAGTTCACTTTGAAATTAAAATTTGATATCTATCAGCTTACCCCAAGGGCATCCAAGATGTAGGTGTCTTTTTTTCTTCAGTAGATCCAATTTTGATATTTTTAGGTCAAACCGTTCTAGTCTGTCAGTCATATAATGGCAGGTGTAGGTCACTGTAACTATAAGAGGGAAAAAGAACATGCACAGAGAAATCCAAATTAAACAATTCCCCATCGTAACTACACATTGATGGCCTAAGACACGAAACGAGCGGTTTGTGTGAGAAAACGAACAGTATTTATATCGTTTTTTACCTCTTGTACACAACCATGTCCAAGTGATCTGAGTGCGCGCACGCATCCGGTGTGTGACGTGTGCGCGCGCTCTGGCGCAAGAGATCAGTTCCGGTGCTTTCCGGCGCTTGCGCAGACTAAGCCAGAGCGCGCGCACACACGTCACACACCGGATGTGCGCGCTCTGGCTCAGTCTGCGCAAGCGCCGGAAAGTGACCTATACCTGCCATTATATGACTGACAGACCAGAACGGTTTGACCTAAAAATATCAAAATTGGATCTACTGAAGAAAAAAAGACACCTACATCTTGGATGCCCTTGGGGTAAACTGATAGATATCAAATTTTAATTTCAAAGTGAACTATCCCTTTAATATGTACATACGTTTGAACTGAATGTAGTATTTTCAGAACTGAATGAAATAAAACTGTATTTTAGTTTAAAATTATATGACATGCAATTAGTTGAACTGAGTGCTTTTTTAACATAAGTTAGATTAGCATCTTTACATGTAATTTCATAATTACTTCTACTGTCTTTGAAATATGGTTAAAAGTGTACTAGGTAATTTACTGACAAGCATTTACGTTCAACTAAAATTTCTATTGAAACTTATATTTGTACTTACACATTTGTAATGATTAAGTGGCAAATTACGTACATTTACTTTAAATGTTAAAGTAAATTTCAATTAAAGTATATTTACTTTAAAAGCAACACTGAATAACACTGCAGATACATTTAAAATCAAGCTCTTTACATGTGCTTCAGCATGTTAGAACACATCAAAACAAGTGCATTTCTTTAAAGCACAAAAATATATTAAAACAATGATTTAGAATGTACTTTAAAATCTTTAATTTGACATTAGCGCAAAATAAATATAACTAATATTATATTTAACTAATGTTATATTATCTTCAAGTACATTTTTTAAAATATACTGTATATATTATTAAGATCTGAAGTGGAAGTTCAATACAATTAAGCACACTTCTTTTTCACAAAGGAAGGATGAAGTTGGTTTAACATTTCAGAAATGTCTTACAGGTGTTGTTGTGTTTTGAGATTCCTGTTTTTATAAGATGTCATGTGCTGCACTTAGCATCACCACATATGCAAAGTTATTGCAAAGTCCCAGTAACCTAGATAAAGATAATGAAGATTACTTTAGATATCGTCTATCACTTATTTCAAGAAAAGTTCACAGACGATTCACTTACCAAAATCCAATCCAATTCCTCCAGCGTTGACAACCTGGAGACACACAGATAAACACATCTCAAGATAAAACTTATAAATCATAAAATTTTGTTATTAAAAAAGTCAACAACCATCCTACCAGTGTCGGCTGTATTGACAGGGTCAGAGTTTAACGCTCGATCCATTGCGAACTATTTCTGTGAAAAACTGTCACGTAAACTTGATCTCATTCGCTGTGAGACGATAACTGCAGACATCCATAAACATGAAAGATTCACGGAAAACGATATATCTGTATGACCATAGCTCATCCGTAGCGATGTTAAGTCAGATAAAAAGTACAACACGCATCCATTGCCTTCCACTTTCATTATTTTGAATATTGACAAGCGACAGCAATAATCACAACAGCAGCGGGTGCTGCACAGAAATATAACCGACCAATCGTACTGCCGCGTCGCGTAAATAGTTCCCACATACACTACAGTGACTGTTTTCAGTGCACAATAAGTGTTTATAAATAAAAAGGTATTAAAAATAAAATAGGTATTTGAATTTATTCAGTTTATTTTGCATTGTTTTAAATCATACTATTTTATATAAATAATATATTGGGTCATTATTGTTACAAGAAAAAGCTCTGCAGCCAACAAATGGCTGAAAATAATGCAGATACTCTCAGACAGGGTGCTCGTTGGTAAACCTAGGCTCAAAAATACAAAAATGTATAATTTTTTTCATATATATATATATATATATATATATATATGTGTGTGAATAAAATCTGACTGAAATTTTTTATATTCTGACAGAATACACAGCTATTTTAAATGTGAATTAAGTAATATGAACTGGCTGATACTTGCACCCAGATGGTGTATTTACATTTACAACGCACCAGCAAGGCCTAACTGTGCCATTCTAAACCCTGACTTCTTGTTTTCTGCAGGAAATATGTCAGATTCCACTGAAAAAGAGAAAACATCAGCACAAAACTGGTTACAGGACCCACAGTCAGGCAGTCAGTCAGTCAGTCAGTCAAAATAAATAAATAAATAAAAAAATAGCTGGTGCTATGGACTCTTTAGATACATTTTCACAGTTTTCATCATTTTAAATCTGGCCAAATCTTTTATATTTTCATTATTTAAGAAATGTAAATTTATAACATACTTCGTGTTTCATAGTCTTTAGGAATGACATAATAGTAATCCTTGTAAAGTTGTGGAAACGCTATCATGAATGTTTTTTCTTTTGCTGTTAGAGCAAATGGGAATGCAAAAATCCTATTTGCTGCAATCTCCCATTCACCACCATAGACGTTTACCCAAATATTCATAGTACTAAATAATAGTAATATAGAATATATTATAATAAGAAGAATATTCATAGTAATAAGAATATTTTCACAATTTGAACATTTTTTAACTCTAATTGTTAAGCACATGAGCGAACACACAAAACACCTGAGTCAACACATCCTCCAAATTCTATTATCAGAGCTTCACTGTCTCCATCTGCTGGGCAGTCTTCAGAAATGCATCAGGTTGATTTTAAAGAAATGACTTGTGTATCCCCTCAGACAACAGGGGGCAGAGCTGTGTGATCTGAAAAACCTTGATGAGCTGCTTCAGGACAAACTTGGACCTAAACTCTGTAGGACGGTGACCATCCAGGACCTGGGGCCTCATGTATAAAACTCTCCGTAGATTTCATCCTAAAAGTGTACGTACGCACAAAAGCTAGATTTTGCGTACGCACAAAAGTTTTCAGATTTATAAAAGCATGCGTACGCCAGAACATGCGCAAAAATCCCTTTATAAATCCCAGTCAGGGGAAGATTGTGCGTACGTGCATCTCCACCCCGTCTCCTCCAGAAATCACCATATATGGAGCATACAACGCCTAGTTTTACGATGCATAACCTCATCTGCATATCATTTCCATGCATATTCCCATCCACGTGACACCATGTTTAACACCGTCAAGGGTACAAGACATTAAGGAAACATAAGATAAGGACTAAATGCCATTTGTGCCACATTAATTTTTATTGCCAAAATCATCCAGAATGTTTTAAAATATATCTAAATATCCATAAAAACTGTTTAGTTCTCAGATAAATAGCCTATTTTACAATATACTTGACCTCATTCTTTCCACTGACCAAATAGTATTTCAATTGTTTTAAACAACTCAAATCAAATAAAATTTATGTAGTATTGCTGAAAATGTGAACATCTCTTAACTATTTTTAGTGGAAACAGGTAAGCCATTTATTGCAGTGTAAATACAATTGCCTGACTCGCGCGTCACTGACAAAGTATTTTAAAAAGTAAACAGGCAAATCTCATATCTCAAATCTCATGTGTATCGAAATGAAAACAGTTTAAAATCATTGTTTACTTCATTACTCCAGGAAAAAGAGTGCGTACGCACAGTCAAGAGCATCCGTACGGTGCGCACATATTTACGCCAAGTTTATTTTTTATAAATCCCGATATGTGCGTGGAAAAATGCGTACGCATATTTCTATGCCCATTTTGTGCGTACGCAACGTTTATACATCAGGCCCCAGGACTGAACACCCCTGACTTCAAATGATCAGAACGCCTCATTTTCGTTTTCTTTTTCATAATTGTTATCTTTTAACTAAAATGTCTTTTGCATCTGATCAATATTTCATCGTTTCATAATAATACATTTTAATGACATTTATTAACTATGAACATGACCCACTAACATTTTGCCATATCAAGGACGTTGAAACTTCAGCTAGTTCATCTGAAGATGAAGACATCATCTTCAGAAGAGCAGGAAAGGGGTAAGCATAAAGTTGTATTTTATGCTAACTACAGTTGTTTCTTTTATCAGGGCACTTTTGTTGGTGTTATGAAATCGGCCTCAAGCTGGGAGAAGGAAGATTTGGCTTTGTGTGTGCAGGGACTCACTGCGAAGATGGACTTAAGGTTTCTTTTTTATTTTACTTACTTTTTTATACTTACAAAACTTTGCATATCTGTTCAGGATTCATATCTGGAGTGATATGAGTTCCGTGCACATGCTAATTGTTATTGCTTTGTTGATTAGGTGGCTATGAAATAGCTATGCTGAGAAGATGCTACACATGCCATACACCACAGTTGTGAGTATTATTGCATCTCAGTCACTGTTTTCAATTTATAACATCTTATATGTGATCCTGGACCACAAAACCAGTCTTAAGTAGCACAGATATATTTGTAGCAATAGCCAAAAGTACATTGTATGGGTCAAAATTATCAATTTTTCTTTTATGCCAAAAATCATTAGGATATTAAGTAAAGATCGTGTGCCATGAAGATATTTTGTAAATTTACTACCGTAAGTATATCAAAACTTCATTTTTGATTAGTAATATGCATTGCTAAGAACTTCATTTAAGCAACTTTAAAGGTGATTTTCTCAGTATTTTGACTTTTTTGCACCTTCAGATTCCAGATTTTCAAATAGTCCTATCTCGGCCAAATATTGTCCTATCCTAACAAATAACAAAAATTCTTATATTCACATATGTTCACCTCTATCTAATCATCATATTTTCTTTCTTTTAGCCTGGTCATCCCAAACGCCTCCCCATGGAGATCAGCCTGACATTTTTGGCCAATAAGGTCCCCAGCGTCTCGCAGATCATTAAACTGCTGGACTGGCATAACGACACAGACCACTATATTATGGTCTTGTAGCACCCCATGCCCTTGATGCGGGGAAGCCTTGATGCGGGGATGGCACAAAATGTTATGCAGCAGGTGATTTATGCTGCTAACATTTGCTGCAGTCGTGGCGCTTTCCATGGTGACATAAAACTAGAGAACCTGCTCATCAACCAGGACACCATGGAAGTCAAATTAATTGACTGTGTGGTGCGCTTATGAAGGACTCTGCCTATGGTATGAGATATGAACCGCTTTGTTAACTAGCTCCCTGAAACGCATCCTATGATAAGTCAACATGCTGTGGAAATGTATTAAACATAAGACAATGTTTTTTTCCTTCAGGCACAAGAGTGTACTGTCCACCAGAGTACAAAATTGATGGAAAGTACCACGCAAATCCGGCGAATGTGTGGGCACTAGGGTTCGTCCTGTTTGAAATGGTGTGTGGATATTATCCCACAGAAGATGATGACCTGCGTATGATCAAATGAGAGCATCTGGTCCAGACCTGGCCTGTCATAAGGTGAGATAGTCAATGAAGAACAAAGAGAATCAATTTTAATTGTTAATCAGACAAAAAAAGCTCAATAACTTCAAATAGAGCAGGTATAAAGTACAAGATAATGATTGGTCATGTCTCCTGTCTTTTTTCACAGAATGTTGCCAGATGATCTGTGCTTCTCTGCAGCCTGATCCACAGCAGAGACTCAAACTGGAGGAGATGCATCTCCACAAATGGTTTAAGGTAAGAGTCCAGGGCTGTGTCTCCCAAAAGCATCGTAAGCCTAAAGCACCCTGGTTTCAGTGGGTCTACGATGTACTTAAGCTTACAATGCTTTTGGGAAACGCAGCCCAGGGTGTTTTTTCATTTAATCATTGTAGTCTTTTTCCCAAAGTCAGATTTGCACTAAATGTCATGTATTTCGATTTTTGTTTCAGGTCATGGAGTAAGATGTGGAAAACTGCCTGTCAAATTTTCTTAAATTCTAATTAAATTTGTAAGAAAATAACACATTGTAGAGACTAATGATCTTCAAGAAGCTCCAGCCTCTGAAGTGCTCCCAGTTGTTGAGGAACAGCTGGAGCACAGGACTCATTGAAGTCTAAGATTAGCTACATCTTTTTTCCAAGTCAGATTTGCTCTAAATGTATTTCGATGAATAACATTGAGTTGTTTTTCAGGTTTTTGAGTAAGATGTGGAAAACTTATAAACTTCTTACGATTTTTCTGAATTTATAAGAAATTTTACAAGAAAACAGTAAATTCTTACATTTTTTATTCGCCTAAAATTATAAAAGTTGTAAAAGATAAAAAAACCTTAGAAACGTTTCTTACAAATTTTCTTACAAGATCATTTACAAAACAGAAAATTGTCTTACAAATGTTCTTAATTTATAAGAAAATATAAAAGAAAATTTGTAAAAATAAATAAAGTGCACAATAAAATTCTTGCAAATTTACTTGATTTATAAGAAAAAATTAAGAATTTATTAATCAATTTGTAATATATATTCATATTGCATGTTTCCTTGTGGAGTTTTCATGCATTACACTGACATAAAAGCTCCTGCATGTAATGTGTCACTTCTGAACAACTATGAGCTCTTTGTCATGAACTCAGGCCATACATCTACTGCCACCTGCCAATAAACTGAGCAAAAAACATTTAAAAAATACCAGATAATGTCAGCCTCTACAGGGTGTTGAGAAAGTGTGAAATTTCTAAAGGTTTAAAACAGTGTGATGAAACTTCATCTCATTTGCTGAAATAGCATTTTGGCCAGTTTAGTAAACGCCCTGAATGACATATTTGAAACACAATATTTATAGATATTTCAACATTTCTTAAAGCAGAGTTTATAAAGCATCCCTGACAATTACAAAAATCCTTACTGATAATACTCTTGCAACTGAAATTGTAAAGCAGCAGAGCTTCTTCTTATGATGATAATCATCCTATAAATGTACATTCTTGCATCTAGGTTGGTTCACAAAATTCATAAAATGAATAGACAAATATTCAAAGAGAAATGTTCCAACAAGTGCTGACACAAAACCTCACAAAGATGTGTTGTCTGAATAACAGCACGAAAGAAACAAAAATTAGGTTAGCAGTGAAAGATACTTTAATGTTTTTTCCAGTGTGTATCATATTAAACAATAACAATAATAATAATAATAATATACCCCTGAAAGGTATATGTGCTTTGTGCAAGTCAAATACAGTTATAAGTACTACAAGTACAAGAGCAACGTTTCTCTAAAGAGGTAAACATTACAATACATAGGAGTGCTATTAAAAGTAGGAAGAGGGAGGAGATTAGGGCAAAAATGTTATTAAGTATCATGTCTTAGTTTCATAGTTTAGTTTTCACACATGGAAGTAACAAACACCAGAAAGTAAAAGGGAATGGGTCAAATGATGAGTTCAGAATATAGATGCGTTCAGGTTCAGTGATTCTTTAGGAATATGATGAGAATTGAAATGTAAAAGGCTTCCTGGTGATTAGTAGGCGTGGTTGGCCACAAAGAGAGACTCTCCAGCAGCAGTACCCTTATCTCCTGTGGACACATACTTCCCAACACAGGCCTGGCTATTGTTCTGGAGACAGAGACACAAAACAATAAGACAAAAAAAAAAAAAAATGTTGTTTTAAAATGTTCACATATGAAATGCTAAGCCGCCTCCTGAACAAATTACTCCATGTCTTATATATATAGATATATATATATATATATACATACATACATATATCCAGTAAATGCTCTCAAGTTAATAAAACTTACAAGAGCTCTCTTTACGAACTCCTCCTGGCAAGCCTTGCCATTTTCTTTCTTGCCACCCCAGGCTTTGAGGGCAGAGGCTTGCAGGGCACGACCGTAGGAAAAGGTCAGGGCCCAGGGTTTGTGCAGGGGACACTGGTTAATGGCATTCAGGTTGAGCGTGGCCTCCTCCTCACTCTGGCCTCCAGACAGGAAGGTGATACCTACATCGAGAAAGAGGTGTGGTATGAGGTAATGATAATGTATGATGATAATTACATGCTTAAGAAGTTATCAAGCAGGCTTGTGATAAAGACTCTGTCATGACTGAGTGAGTAATTGCAGTTGTTTTCTAACCAGGCACAGCAGGAGGAACAGTGCGGCGAAGAGCTGTGACAGTGGCCATGGCGACTTCCTGAGGGGTGTTCTTCTGGGAACACGAATGCCCGGCAGTCACCATGTTGGGTTTGAGCAGAGTGCCCTCCAAGTAGACATGGTGGTCTGACAGGGCCTTGTACACAGCAGCCAGAACCTTCTCAGTCACATACTGGCACCTCTTCAGGTCATGGTCACCATCAGGCAGAATCTCAGGCTCCACGATGGGCACAATGCCATGCTGAGGAGAAAGACGTCATCACTGTCAGTGAGCACGTTTTTAAGCTGTGTATGCTCAATAAGCCGAAAACACACGTGGTCATGTAAACGCAGTAACCTGTTTTCTTTTATCGGAGTAAGGTCATAAACGGCGCAAACATAAACCGATCAACACAGGTAGTTTTTTGCCTCTGACTCCGATTTCGCACAGCACAAACGCAATAACCCGCTTTCTGTCGGCTTATTGAAGTGCGCATGTGATATGTGACAGGAACGCATCGTTAGTGCGGATTTAAGCGCTTCTAGACAGAGCAAACGTTTTGCGGTAAAGAAGGAAATACATCACAAAAACTTTCATGGCTCAGAAAATGATAAAAATGTGTTCTCATCTCATGTGGTTCAGTCAAAACGCTGCATTTATAACTGCATGAGAGGATAATATATGAGCTCTAAGTTTCCCGCTGACTTGCTGCAAGCTTTATTTAACATCACAACTGACAAATGTATGGAATACTCTGAGTCAGACACACAATTTTGACGTCACTACAGGGAATAACCTGATTTATTAATGTAAGTCATGTAAACGTGGCTTACTTGCGTTGTCAGGTTACTGATGTGCATGTAAACGGGGAAAACTGGTTATTTTAATAAGCTGATATTTGTGAGTTATCAGCTTACTGGTGTGCATGTAAATGTACTCCGTGATAAAACTGTATTGAAATTATTTTAATTGTTACAAGTCAATATAATAATCATGAATTATTTTATGATTATTAATTAACTTAATATTCACTGCCATTCAAAAGTTTGGGGTGGGTAAGATTTTTTTAAATGATTTTGATAGAAGACTTTCATGCTCACCAAGGCGGCATTTATTTGATACATTAAAAATACAGTAAAAATCATATTATTATGAAATTTTATTAGTATTTAAAATTACTGTTTTCTATTTAAATATACATTAAAATTTAATTTATTCCAGTGATGGCACAGCTGAATTTCCAGCATCATTAATTCCTTCTAATATGCTTATTTGCTGCTTAAGAAACATTTCTTATTATAAACAGTTGTGATGGTTAATACTTTTATGTAAACTGTCCTTTTTTCCAGTATTCTTTGAACAGAAAGTTCTAAAGAATAGTATTTATTTGACATAAAAACCTTTTGTAATATTATAAATGTCTTTACTGTCACTTTTGATCAATTTAATGCATCTATACTGAATAAAATGATTCACAACAGAGAAAAAGTGGATATATAGCTGTAAGTGTCTCACCATCTGGCAGATGCTAGCGTAACGGGCAAGCACATTGGCGTTCTCAATGATGGCCAGTCTTGAAGGGGTTGTGGGGGTGATCTTCAGCACACACCTCCATTTAGCAAAGTCTGCCCCGTCTTTCTTGTACTGAGCGCAACGCTCGTACAGCCCATCCAGACCTGCGAGCGCAGAGGCAAATGAGGATTTAAGGAGGAGTCATAAGGAAGTGACTGTAAGCGTTCAATTCTGGACAAAGTCCATCTAATTCCAGCATTTAAGTGGATATGAAAGGTTATATAACACCATGTGTAATTTTACCACCTGATAATCTATTTCATAGAAAGTGATGGGATCTTCACCTTGTGTGGTGGTCTCTCCATTAGTGCCAGCCAGGGGAACCACACCCTTGTCCACTTTGATGCCAACTACCATGCCCCTCTCCTTCAGGAGCTTAGAGAAAAGTTTGCCATCATCTGTCTTCTGGTAGAGGGTCTCGTGGAAGAGGATGACGCCGCCAATGCAGGGCTTGACGCGGTCATCTGCGGTGAACAGAAGCTGGCGGTACAGTCTCCTGTTCTCCTCTGTGTTCTCAGCATTGATGCTCTGGAATCGCTTGGCCACGCTACCTGTACAAGAACAACGATTCGAGATGAAAGATAGTTCTTAGAAGAGCAAATGGATTGGTTACTAACAAACAAAAACTGAATGTCTCAAAGTACCTGTAGACTCATCCGCAGCAAGAATGCCTTTGCCAGGGGCAACAATCCTCTGAGCAATATCGCTCAGCTCCTTCTTCTGTTCTGGAGTGAGGAATGGGTAAGCGTGAGGCATCTTGACTCTATGGAGGACGGTGTGGGAAACAAATACACATTTAGATGATCTCTGAGATTAAATTATTCGGAATAGCAGTTCAAACACGTGGATCACATTACAAAAACAATCACCTAAGATCAAGTAATATATCATGTGACTGTTAAAGCAACACCAAAGAGTCTGAGCAAGGGTTCAGATATGGGTGTGTACTTAATGGTAAACCTTACTAAAAGCACTGATTTTTCGTACTTCTAATCACATTTTATTAACTAGTTCTCGGCGAATTTTGAACAACATGTCCTTGAGATTCAAACACGTATGACCTTGTGCGGCTCACGTAGGGTTAACTGTTGACTTTGCATGATAACGGAAAAGAGAGCAGCGAAAAACTAGCTTCCGACATCTTCAGATATATTCGTTTTTACTTGGATGTCGGGAGATTTATATTTAGGAAAAACTCACCTATTATTTGGAAGTTGAGGAAGCGAATGTTTCCGAACCACACTCTGAACGTAGCCACGTTATTCTACGGTTGCAATAAGATGCAATAAAGGAAGGAAATTATTAAGCAATTTCACAAGAGAGGATAGCTTGACCAATCAGGACGCGAGTCTTCTTTTGATTGACAGGGCATAGAGACGATGATTGGCTGCTGTGCTTGGAAGGCGGGTTTAAGAGTGACGCAACAGTAGAGGAGTGGTTTTATTACAATTAGAGGCGGGGTAGATGTTCTTGTGATACGTGACAGAGTTCACATGCAGGAAACAGAGCTGGAAGTGACATTATAAAGTGCTCCATTGATGTAATCAAATACATATGACCTTGCCATACGTGTGCAGTTATTTCTGAGCTTTTAGGAGTGTATTTGACAGGATATAAACTAACACTAACGTGTTATATTCTTCAATAAAATTAAGTCTGATATTACATTATACTACTACTGCTTCTCTGTCTACTGGACATTGAAGAACACCTCAACAAGAGGCTCTTAACATTCCAGTAACAAAACTCTAACACCCTCCGCTCAAGTTGCATTCAACCAAAGGCCAAATTAAATATAGACAATAATTTGATGGCTGAAAGCCAGTGGTCCAGCTGAGCATTATGCAGGTTGTGATTTGTGAAAAGGGGTCTAAAAAGGCTCTTTGGGATGTTGAATATCAAGCAAAGTCAATAAAGCTGGTTAACAAAATAATTCAATTCTGTTTATCAGTATTCTGTATTATGTATCTGAGCAAGACAATTAGAGAATTAAGAATTCTGAATTCTTAATTCACTGATGGAATATTTCAGTCATTGGCTAAATAATTATAATAAAAAAACAATAATTATTATTACAATAATATTAATATAAATAATAATATTAATAATAATCATTGATATTTATTTGATAAAACAAATAAAATTGTGCAACAGTAGAAGATAATTTGAGCAAATGCATTTAAATAAAAGCAAATAAAAGAATATAATCTAATAATATAGTGCACAAGTACCATATTTCTGCAATTTACATTTTTTGTACTACAGAATAAAATAAGATCATGCACATTTTTACCGTGTTTTTGGATGAAGTGAGCAAGAGATACTCCCCAAATGGAGGCAGAGGAGGTCTGGATAGTCTGTGACACCCGTCTGGTGCCAGATGACCTGTATTTATTCAGACGGAGTGACCTTTGACATTCCGTGGGTTTGGCTAATCTTAGTAGCAGGCAAACCCACGATGCAACCGGAGAAGGGCGATGTGACACTCATGCACAGTGGCATGCAGCAAAGAAAGGTTAAAGAGAAAGGCAGTGAGTGGCATAGACAAGGTATATGATTATTAATGTTGTTGCTGCATGCATGAATTACAGCATACATCAATGCAATCCATGTTAAAAAAAATGATGCAAAGAGAGGCTGGTGGTCTGTAATAATCTGAATGAAACTTCTGCATGATGTTCTTTGATGTTAAACCATGCACTCTCTTTAAACCTCCACGAGATTACAGTCATCAGAAAAGGGATCTACTGTCATGAGATCTTCTGTCATGACCTTTCATCTCTCAAACATCTTCTCTACATAATCACTGTAATCAGCATGAGCTACGTGAAAATAGAAAATAGAAAGCCTTCATAGAAAAGTGCAGAAACTTCCAACAAATAAACTGAACATTTTTGAAATAGCATGTTTCATAAACAAAGCAAAAAATCCAAGATAATCCAACAAAGAATGTAAAAATGAATTTTTTAATATCTCACACCACCAATACTCAATAGATAATAATTCTACTGTAAACAAAGCCTCATAAAAAAATCTTTAATTCATTTTAAAATTATACCCATTTACAAAAATAGCACACATTTATACAAAAATGACAAAAAAAAGCCCAGGCAACAGAGGGACCATCAATACGAAGTGACTGAATCACAGCAGGTTTACTTTGTAAGCCACAGTGTGTTGGCTGTAAGCATTCAAAATATGACCACATAATTTCTGTATCATATTTCACATAATACAATACGTGCACACAGTTAGATCATATTTCTTATGTAACAACCAAGATGATGCCCTGTAAACAATTAGATTAATAAAAATATGAACTGGCTTTTATTACACTTACAGTATCACAGTATATCTAAAAATAAATCTAATCAAAAATGTAATCTAAAATTGGTCAGTCAGAGCTATACAGTATGTATATAAAAATGTATCTCATATACATATAAGTGAGCATATAGTCCAGACATTTCAAAGATGTCAGAACGAGATACATTGAACAGCATATGTGGTTTATAGATTCCTGTCTTCTCTTTGTATGAAGCACAAATGTCCATCTTACCAAATAAAATGGTACCAAAGAGAAACACACTGGCTATTATTGTTGACTGGGAAACTACAAAAAAATAAACAACAAAAAAGTACATAAATGAAAAAAATGTAAACAGGACCTTTTGTGCTTAAAATGTAAAAATTTGTTAAACACAATGTCTTAAAAGTTCATGGCACTTCTTAAAATAAAACCTTTACTTTTGCCTCAGTCTTTTATTGTTCTGTAATGCTTGTGTACTTCAGGAATTACAGCTGTTGGAAACCAATATGAATGAAATATGTCCAACAACCATTTTATTACAATATACTGTATTTATAATACACACTACCAGTCAAAAGTTTGTGAATAGTAACATTTTTAATCTTTTAAAAAGTCTCTTCTGCTCACCAAGCCTGCATTTATTTGATCCAAAGTACAGCAAAGACAGTAAAATTTTTGAAATATTTTTACTATTTAAAATAACTGTTTTCTCTTTGAATATATTTTAAAATGTAATTAATTCCTGTGATTTCAAAGCTGAATTTCAAGCATCATTACTCCTGCCTTCAGTGTCACAAGATCCTTCAGAAATCATTCTAATATGCTGATTCAAGAAACATTTATTATTATTATTATTATTATCATCAGCAATAATTTAAACAGTTGAGTCATTTTTTTTCAGGATTCTATGATGAATAGAAAGACCCAAAGATCAGCATTAATCTAAAATAAAAAGCTTTTGTAACAGTATACAGTATACAGTATACAATATACCCTTTAAAAGCTTGGAGTCAGTATAATTTTTTTGTTATAGAAATTAATATTTTTATTTAGCAAGAATGCTTTACATTGATCAAAAGTGATGATAAAGACATTTAATAATGTTACAAAAGATTTCTGTTTCAGATAATTGCTGTTCTTCTGAACTTTCCATTCATCAAAGAAACATGAAAAAAAATTCTACTCAGCTGTAATGATAATAATATTTTTTTTGAGCTGCAAATCAGAATTTTAGAATGATTTCTTAAGGATCATGTGACTGGAGTAATGATGCTTAAAATTCAGCTTTGAAACACAGGAATGAATTACATTTTAAAATATATTCAAATAGAAAATTATTTTAAAAAGTAAAAATATTTCAAAATTGTACTGTTTTTGCTGTACTTTGGATCAAATAAATGCGGGCTTGGTGAGCAGGAAAGACTTCTTTAAAAACAAATCTTACAGTTCAAAAACTTTTGACTGGTAGTGTATATGCTGTTTTATTAAGTATGAGAAAAATAGTCATTCATGATTCAATTAAACAATGTATATTTCCAATAAATGCACATCTTTACCTTTATCTTAATTACATCAACGATCGTGAATAGGAAGGATGCGGTAATGTTTCAAAAATTATGCAAACTTTATAGAACAGCCAAAGACTGAATCACAATTTCTCTGTCTAGCTTAAAACATACTTAAGTGTCACTTGGAGTTGGAGTTTCTAAGGCATCTTTTAAAGTGAGGACTTTCTCCTTCCATCCACCCTTCTACTTAAACTTGATCTCAAAGCAGAAGCAGTTGATGGAGTCACACTCTGGAGGCTGACAGGTACAGGCACAATCCCACATCGCACACTACATTAAACAAGATCGAGAAAAACAGGTTTATACCAGTTCTATTCATATTTATAGGAAGGATTTTGTGGACTGTTTATAATAATAAAAAAACACTTGAGTTCTTTGATAATTAAGTTATTTGATAATACCATCATAATGTTAAGATTAGTTACATTACAAGTAATGCGAGTTACGTAATCAGATTACTTTTTAAAGTAACTAGTAAAGTAACATTATTTTTAAATTTACAATGAAATATCTGGGTTACTTTTTCAACTAAGTTACTTTGCTTTCCCATTTATTCACTGACACCTCTCCTGTCTCCGTGTTGAGAGAAATTGGGAGGTGCAGAGCGGAGGCACTTCCTTCAGCCTGAGGCTTATTAATTTCACTTTTGATGTAAGAGCCCTCACAGTTGCCAAAAATTATAACTTTTGAGGTTTCTGTTATTAAAAAAAAATAAGCAAGCCCAGCCCAGCCCAGGTGGCAAAAAGTAATGCAAAAGTAATGTAATGCATTACTTTCCATAAAAAGTAACTAAGTAACACAATTAGATACTTTTTTATGGAGTAACATAATATTGTAATGCATTACTTTTAAAAGTAACTTTCCCCCAAAACTGGGCATTGGTGACACTTTACAACAAGGGCTCATTAGTTAACATAAGCTAACAATAAACAACGCTTCTACAGCATGTTAGTGTTATTATATAAATGAACAGTTGTAACATAAATGCACTGTGAACTAACAGAGAACAAAGAATGAACAATTGTATTTTTATCAACTAACATTATCAAACGTAAATAAATTTCTCACAGTTAGTTAACGGTAACTTATGCATTAACTAATGTTAACAAAATGAAATCTTATTGTAGAGCATATCACACTAAGTCATCAAAGACTTGCAGATGTCTCCCAGCAGTGAAAAAAATATTTCACAATTCCTGATTAGTCTTACGTTGGCAAAAATCGTACAGTGTGTATTCTTCTTAAAACAGGAAGAGACAGTCGATGTGTGACTTACATTAGGGGAGGGGCAGGAATAGTCCAGACATGACCGCAGAGATGGTGGACGGCAGTCACATGACTGGGCACACACTAAACAGTACTCACAAGGAGAGAAACTTGCGCAGCAATCTGAACACTGAGGATCACACTTGGCCTGCAAAGTCACAATGTTACACAATTTGAAAATTACCCAAAGGAGAGAACGGAAAACTGTGGGAAGTGAGATTTAAACCGCCCTTCAGGACAAGAAAGCTGTGAAAAATCAGGCTACATCTGAGACAGCAAGAACATACTCTAATACTAGGCTTACTGTATAGCAACAGCCATTGATATTGATTCTAGTAGATTGTTCAGCAATTTAGCTCACAGAAAAGTTTTATAAAAATTCCTCTGAAAGAGGAAGTGATGATACTGAAGTACCTTGAGACAGTGATGACACCACAGCACAGCCGCAAGGAAAATCATATAGAGCCCCACAGAGATCATGACGATGGCAGGCAGCGGGAGGGAAAGAGCCCACACAGGAACAGCCTGACAGGGGAGATGGAAACATCACTGTATTTCGCTACTTATTAGTACATCTTATGGAAAAATTTGCATTATTTTGTAATTAGAATTAGTATTTGTTTTGTATTTATTTATTTATTTTTATAGCCTTCAAAGCAGGTTATAGCTTTCTTTTATAAGTAAGACATCTTTCACATCGTCTGTAGATTTTTAATCTCTATATGAAATATGAACAATTTCATAATTTCTTATGAAAAACGTACTCTCGCTATTAATTCATATTACAAATTGCCCCAAAACAGACATTAATATATAGAATAATGTAAGGCTGGAAAGACCAATTTTAGCTCATGCTTACACAAATTGTGTAGTAAATCAGACAACTTAATCCTACACAAACTAATCACTCTCATCTATTCGACTATATAACATAGTCGAGAAGCTATATGCAAAGTCTAGTTCATGTATGTTTAGTGAAAGCTGAGATTTGCGTCAAAGATTCTGACTAAACACGTATTTTAATTCGTGGTGTTGTATTATTATTATTACTATTATCATTATTATTATTATCATCATCATCAGTACTGCACAGTATGCAGAGAAAAAAAAGTTAACGTAAGGAAAGAAAAAACGCTAGTAACTTAGTTTGGTTTAGAAACAAGCAGCTGCTGTAACGTTAGATGCATTTACAGAGTCTGTCTAAAAAAACTAACGTTAATCTTCATTTCAACGATGTAGCAAACACAAACAGTCCTACATACCATTATATCGTCCCTGCATTCCCAGCCTAACTGATCGGGGTTTTCAGTTATCAGACGTATTTAATCTAAATAACATAGATATTTACTTTGGATAGCACATCGTTCAACCACTGTTGTCCTAGTAACCGAGATACGACTTCCTATGAGTGTACGGCGACTTGGTAGGACCAAACTCTACATTGAAACGTCAGAAAAACTTTAATTTTTTATTCTTCTTTTTAGCTATCAAAACTTATTGGATTTACGTTTATAAAATCAATTTTACAACAAATAATTCATGAATGATTTGTATGTATGGAGAATTGTTTAAATGTTGGAGCGACAGTGAAAATCAGTTTATTCAGTTTAAACAGTTCCATCACACAAAAGGCAACACTGCACATCTTAAAGCATGCAAAACAGAAAAAAACACACAATGCACACAAACATATAATATAAAATAAAATAAAATATAATAAAATGCCAGGATAAAAAAGTTCCATACATTAGGGCAGTTACATAAATTTGAAAAAGCTTTAGAAATTTTGTGATCTCATATTAGAAAGGGTTTCAAAGTATATTTTAAGATCAGTGGTACAAAATGTAATATATGATGGTTTCTTATGAATTACTTTTGACTTATGAACACAAAACTTTGCTAAGATAATAATTAACAGATTAATAATGTAAATCTGTTTATCAGAAATATATGGGTTTTGAAAACAAAGTAAAATATAATGAGGTTCTAAATTAAGGGCTTTATTTAATTTTTTTAGTGTCTATATTAAAGTCAACCTAAAATGAAATAGAAAAAGGGCTGCGTTCGAGGGAATGAGCTTACCGATATGTAAATTGTTGGATCGGTATGCCTTAGAAAGCTTAGAAATTTCTTGTAGATTTACATTAAGCATAGTTTTAAGTCCCCTCTTAATTATTTTATTAACTTTATTCATTTAGTATTTTATTAACTTTATTAAATTAATCTTTAATTTAATAAACACAGTAAATTCAATAAATATCTTAGCTCTTGAAAATTCTGCAGTTCATTTTTTGCCTCTAGGCATGTGTTTATTCAGTGACAAAATGACAGAAGGCAGCTTAATGCAAAAACAAAGGGGAAGAATGATACCAGCCCAACCAGCCAGTGTTTGTCACAAAGGAAGGGAAAGGTTTTGATGAAGACTGTGTCACTGGAGAATTTTGGGTTGAAGCCACAAATGCTGTGGTCCTGGTCCAAGGACAAAAGACCTGAATCCAGATGGCAAAGGACTACCATTTTCCTGCTTTGATTACTCTGGCATGTCACGTGACCCTTAATCCACATCAAAGAACCATGAACATGCAAATGTCTCGTTAAATCCCTGAAATATAAACTTAAAATATTAGAGGGTTCTTTAAGGAAATAGTTTAGGTCAAAAGGGTTTGGCTTACAAGTTTGGGAATGCCTGATTTAGACTAGTTGAACTTGAGTTCACAATTTCGCACTTGCATAATCAGAATGAGCAAAGAGAGAGCATATCTGGTGTGCTGTCCTGAGGGAAGGCTCCAAGCTCGGAAAATAGCCTGAACCCAGAGAACTCCCCCATATCCAAGCTGGGGTAAGAGTTAGGAGTGAGGAGATATATGTAGAGGAGGTATACAGTATATATATGTATACTATCGTGCTGATTAAGTTGATTATCTGACTGATCCACCTGTGTTTAAATGGTTGATTATCTGAACGTGCTCCTCCCGAACTCTGTTAGTGTTAATAAAACATCATAAAGAGAATGTGAATGAAGATCATACTCAAGATCACTTATAATTACTTCTGACTCACTGCAGCTTTGTTCCCCCAGCCAGGAAATAAAGATTAAGAGAATTTTCTGACATAATTGTTGAGAATTCCATTTTAACAGTAACCTACAAATATAAAATGAGAAATTAAAGTTCATAATGCGTTGTGGTACTCTGGTGAATGCGCGTAGAACACTGACAGGGAAGAGCTATATGGCCTTTGTTTTGTAATATGCATTCTTTAGCTGTATATGTTGGCAAGTCTATAATTTCGTTGTATGTTACAATGACAACAAAAACTAACCTAAAATGTTGAATAAAGTAATTTTTTGTTTTCTTTGCGCACAAAACATATTCTCATAGCTTCATAAAATTAAGGTTGAACCACTGATGTCACATGTCCTTATTACCTTTCTGGGCCTTAAATGTGGTAGTTACATTGCTGTGCAGGGTCAGAAAGCTCTAGGATTACATCAAAAAATATCTTAATTTGTGTTCCAAAGATGAATGTAGGTCTTACGACCATAAGTAATTAATGACAGAATTTTCATTTTTGGATGATCTATCCCTTTAAATTAGATTTTTAAATTTTTGAAATTTGAAGTTTGATTTTTATATGTTTACTACTTCATTTAATCAAGTGAAGGGTATTTCCATGGAACTGACTACTTTTACATGTTTCTGCAGGTTATTTTTTAGTTCGCAGGAGAAAAGTGATCTCTCTCCAGAACACGCTTTTGATGGAGTAGAACTGGCTAGAGCTATCTATTGATCTTGTTTTGTTTCACAGACCTGGCAACCCTGGGTTGTTTTGCCAAGTGTATGTAAATGCAAATATCGGATATGGGTCACTTTTATAGGGTCACTATAAAAGATGATGTAAGATGGTCGTCTAAAAAAAAAAAAAGTCAACAAATCAGAATCAATACCTGCATTGTACTGTAAATGCGTCCTTAGAGAGTTGACGTGTGTCCAACGCTCTGAATCCAGACCAAACGCTTGAGTGTAAATATTAAACCTATTGTGAAACAGAGAGAAGACTGTGGTCAGGTAAATCTGAAACTGTCATTGTGATATTAACCAACATGCATGGAGTAGTTCACATTCTCATCCTCAACAGAACCAGAGATAAAAGTTATTAAGCCACAAACCAGTCCTAATCACTCCGAGTTATTGCGTTCTTGGCATGAACGGGCCTTTACGCTTAGGTCCTGTTTACACTAGTGCATATTCATTTTAAAATGGTGTTTTAAAATGAAAACATCTACACTGGCATTTTTAACTGCGTTTCAGAAACAATCACTGTCCATACTACACAACTGAAAACGCGTGTCATGTGATCATTCATGCAGATTCAACCGCTCCAAGCAGGTAGACGTGTCAGACATCTTGCAATGGTCAACTTGACGTCATTCACCATCATAATCAAAGAATTTTCGAAGATGTCACAATCCTACACAGCCGATGGTTGTAAAACCGCCGGGATTTAAATTCCCGAAGCAACGGGATAACTTTATCAGGTGAGAATGTGTTGGTTTGTGTTTTTATTGTATTAACAACTCAACATTACAGGTTTTTAAACTAAAGTACCTTTTAAATGCCTTCTTAGCTGACTGCTTCATCTTGTTGTATTGTATTAGTTTAGCAAAAGAATCTTCTGAAGTCTACTTAAGATATAAATATTGTTACATTCTTATAACTACAGTTGCAGGGCAGATGCACTGGCAACTTGCTCTCATGTGTTAACTGACATTCCAATTTGGCGGACAGTTTACGTATAGTGGCCCATAGGCATATCTATGGGTACAACAATGAGCATGATGTTATTGTTTACACGGCCATCAAGGATACGCAGAGCAAATGTAGGTAGCCACGCCATCGTTTTTTTTACAAGTATCCGTTTTTGTTCGTTTACACTGAAACACAACCCCAGAGTTTTCAAACGAAAACAGGGTCTGCAACATTTTCAAAAGTCTCAGTTTTTGAGGGTCGAAAATGCCGGAGTAGTGTAAACCACAGGCATAACCATAGTAAAAGTTATGCCTTTTACGAAAATGCACTAGTGTAGCCTAAACCAGAGTTGTTGAGAAACGATCTGGCCTAAACGTGGCCTTACTGTTTCCGGTTATACTTTATTTGAAGGTGTCCTTGAAGGTGTCCTTATCTTGCATGTAATGATGCATAATTTATTGTTATTAGTAAGTACATGTGTAACAAGAACACCTTAAAATAAAGTGTTATCCTGTTTCCAACCATGGGCATGTTCACCTCCTATAGGTTTTTCAAGTGAAGAAAGGGATTGATTTTGCTAGATTGCTCATCCGTGTTGAGTTCTGAGATCATGTTATAGCTTTAACACAATGCAAAATCCCATTTCTATGTTTTTAATTCTTCAGACCATTTCAAGCAAAGTTTTGATCATGTTGATTATTTAGAAGATTGTGTAAAAAATATAATACAGTACAGTAGGCTTTATAAGGTTTAATGCAAAAACATTTCTTCACATTTCTTCTTTTTTTATTAAGAACAAAAATCTGTGTTTGAACAAATAAATCTGCATTTTTTTTCTATTCACACAGGGTTTCTAGTTAGTAGAAGGTTTGAAAAAGTTAATTGTGGAACTTGTAAAGGTTCTTGTGTTCTGGTTCCACAAAGCTTTATTTTTATGAACAGGTATATTTTGAATAATGTAATTTATTACATTTAGTGTCTTTAAGCAAACGCTTCACCAACTTTCATGAGATATTTTTTTTTTTTTTTTGCACTAATATTGGAAATATCTTATTGGGATTTCTCACTGAGCCTAGAAATTCGAAATAATAAGTAAAATAATAGAGAAAGAAAATAATATATAGAAAAAAGTATACTCTATAATAAACAGTGGCTCCATATTCACAGTTGAGGTATGACTGTAAATAAATAAATAAGTAATTCTACTCATCAGTGTCTAAAAACCCAAAGGAACCCATGGCTCGAAGGTGGCTCATTCTCTCCAGGTTTCAGGACTAAAACTTCATCTTTATTATGGATGAAACTTTGTCTTCTTAGTGTAATATATATAGGCGTATGTGTGTGTGTGTGTGTGTGTGTGTGTGTGAGTGTGCATATACCTGTATGTGTATATCCTTAAAGTATATGATTATGCTCAGAGGTGTACAAAGTACACAATTTCATTACTTGAGTGAAAGTACAGATACTGCTGGTCAAATATTACTCCATTGCAAGTGAAAGTTGTAAAGACAGATCTTTACTTAAGTACTTGCTTTTAAAAGTGCTTAAGTAGCTACCCAAAGTAAATTTCCAATGCACTGTTTTATCACTATATTATAGAAATGAAACAAGTAAGTTAAAAAAAAGCAGCATAAAAGCAGCATGGTAGTGATCTCACACAGCTTTGGCAGTGTGCACACATCTACATGCAGCCATTCGTCCACATTTGAACTGAGTGGACAGTAAAATTGCTGTAAATACAGACTGATAAGAAAAAGATCAAACCTGCATTAAAACCCAGCAAAACAACTGCAGCTGTATAACTTTATAACAGCAACACTGCTTTAACAAAAAAGCAAAACAGCAAGATTTATTTGACATCGAAACAAAAATTTTAAAAATGTTCTCTAATCGCTCTCTCTGTACTTTGATGGCATACACAGAACAGTCTGTGCAGTGCTGCTTCAACTCAAACACCTCTTGTGTTTTGTTAGGAGACACACAACTTTAATATTTTCATTTACACAATTTTGCAAAATGAGACAAGTATTGTAAATAAACATCACATTTGCAACTGGTCAGTGTTCAAAAAATGCTGGGAAATAACTTGACGTAACACTACAAGTGTCACGAATCTGGTTCGTGATCTTCCGCCCACTCACCATCAGAGGTCGCTCTTCCATCATATTGACTCTCACACCACACAGACAGTTACATATCACCCACGGACTGCATTTCCCATCATTCATTGCACTAAGTACACACAGCTGTCTCAATCACATGCTCACACCTGAGAACTATCACACACTCTTTATAAGCCTTGGACTTTCTCTCCCTCACTGCCGAGTATTGTATAGCGTTTATCACTCTCTTAGCAATAGCTACTCTACGGAGCCCACTGAGTTGTCATAGTCTTGCCTTTTGGTATTTTCTTGTGTTTTGATTCTTGCCCGCGTTTCCTGGATTTACCCTTTGCCTTGCCGTTTGGACTCTGTTTGCACCTCTCTTGGACTACTGCTCGCGTACCTGGATTATCTCTCTGCCTTGCCCTGTTGGATATTGTTCGCCGATCGTCGACTCACACTAGCCCTAGGATTACTCCGTGTCTTGTCCGTACCATATACCTGTTTGCCATTTGTTCGACCCTGCCTGTGTTTGTTGACCACGTCTGTTATAATAAAGCTTGCACATGGATCCACACGTCTCACGTCTTGTTCGCCTCGTTACGACAAGAGTGATTACTGATAGACTGTCTGAAAAAAGCCACATTTTAGAGAAGAAAAAAATCACCCACTGACTTTCAAAGCTTCTACAAGTGACGACTTTCTACCTTGAGGACAATAGAAATGTTGTGGAGTGAAAAGTACGATATCTGTCTTTCAAATGTCATGAAGTTAAAGTCATAAGTTTCCAGAAAAATATAATACTCAAGTAAAGTACGGATACTCAAAAAGTCTAATTAAGTACAATGCTCAAATAAATGTACTTTGTTACTGTCCACCTCTGATTATGCTGACAGATTTCCATTTATTTACATCGTAATTTTAGGAGTAATACAATGTAGAGTTCATTTACTGGAGAGCATGAGTTACAGAAATTGAGAAGCAAAGAAATGTTTTAGTTTGTTTTATTTGGGATACACAAACTGTTAAGATTCCCCCGTAATTATTTATTCAAATTAAAGATTTTTTATAGCTTTATTTCTAATGTAAGAGCAAATTCCCTGTAATGCCCAATATAATGTACTGCATATGCTAGTTTATTCAGTGATAAAGTGACAGATGGCTGCTTCAGTAAAAGGCCTGGAGGAGTGCTGGGAGAGAGAGCAGAAGGATGTAGGTGAGAGAGAGGGGCGAGAATGACTCTGCCCCATCCAGAATAGATGGGACGTTGTTGATAGTGTTAGACAAGAAGTAGGTGAAGGGAGAGGTCTGGATGAAGACTGTGCTGTTGGCGAATGGGTTGATCTCACTGCCAGGGGGAATGGACAAAATACCAGTCTGAACCCACATGTCGTTCACTTTACACAGCAGAGGACTGCCGTCGTCATCCTGAATGAAAATGAGCCAGAAAGACTGTTACAAACGTCATACTAAACATACATTTCTTGGAAACATAACTGTACGCAGTAACTCAAATCTGTTTCAGTCTGAAAAATCAAACGGTAAGACTAAGACTGAAAAGGAAATACCTGCTGAACGTTCAAAGTCTCTGTGCAGACGTTGATCTGTGTGGTGTCTGAAGGATCGCAGTTTACAATGGTGGTCTGTAATTCCTGAAAGGGCAGATCTGCATAAGAAGAAAGAAAAAGATTAGAAATAAACAAGCTTGAGATGTCACTGAATGTACTGACATAGAAAGCTTGAAGAAATGATTATATACACTCACATGTAAGAGCACCTGAGTTCCAACCAATTACTGAACATTGAGTACCAGGGCCAAAGTTTAGATTATACACATCAACTGGTAAATTGGCAACTTGAGAAAACGGATGAGACAGCTGCAGGAGTGCTACACCGTTGCCTAAAATAGCTTCGAAAAAGACATTTTCCACATCAGTTGCTGTTGGCATGCTGGAGCAGTCTGGTTGGACAACATTGAGGACGACTTCCCATCCATTCGTACCCATGAAACTGAAAAATGAGATGTTGAATGTGAGGGCACAAGTCATCAGTTTTAAGGTAACTGATTTCATATGAAATGAAGTTTTCCTGAAATGATTACCTGGCAAAGCAGCTAACAGAGGTCATGACGAATTGGTCAGAGACCAACGTTCCCACACACACAGGCTGATTTCTATAAGTTACACTAGCCATCCATGGCCATAAACCTGCAGAACCTCCACACACTGGCACTGGAGAGAAAAGCGAGAGAAGAGGAGGCAGTTAAATGTAAATAGCAGTTAAAGGGGAAGTGTAAGCAAGCTGTAAGACCATTTCAGTGATGGATAATTTCATTTAGCTTTGTCCTGGTGATGTTAAGAATCATACTTGGAGTAGGACAGGTCTCATCCAGAACAGGTGCAGTGGAGGTAAAAGAGATGAAACCCGAATTATTCATGCCGACATGCTGAGTGATCCAGTTCTGGTACTTAGACACTCTGGCGTACACGCCAGGAAGATTAGGCAGAGCACAACCTTCACCAAAACTCACAACGCCAGCCTGGATCCATGTAGAGCCATGTTTGATAACCATTGGACCTCCAGAGTCACCCTATACAGTGACAGAGAATCAAAACCTTCTCTTTATGAACTGCTTTCTGAAATATGTACTCAAATTATTCCATGATAATAATGTTGATAGAAATATGAACAATTGTATCATACATTGGAAAATGAATTGTATGAAATATTACTGAATTAAATGATCAAGAACAATCAATGTACTATTGATACCTGGCAGGAGTCTTTTCCACCTTCCAACGGTCCAGCACACATCATGTTGTCTGTAATTGATCCTTTATAGAGGCAGTTACACTTAGTGTTTCCAACCATGTTCACATCCACCTCCTGCAGGATTTGAGGTGAAGGAAGGGTTACTGCAAAACAGTGAATGAGAAAAACTCATCATTATCGCTCAAATTACAGGCAGAGATTATATGTGTATATGCTCAAAAAGTCTATGTAGTTTTTACTTCCATTTTAGTTACACCAAATTAAACAATGTGAACATGAGAAATGCTTCTTTGTCAACTAATAAATTTGTAAAAAGCTTAAATGTATTTTTTCATCTAGTCGCCAAAGAAAATTTCTCCTTTTCATTTAGTTTAAGTTAGAATTAAAATAAAAATTCATTAAAACTACCAGGGGTGGATTTAGTGAACTGGGGGCCTATACATTTGCACACATTTACCTAGATCAACCTTGAGGTTCCTTTTTTGTTGAGATGCATGCTGCTGCACAATGGTGCCCCATAGTTGAGACCAATGTTTCTACATTTTTCATGTACATGTTATAATGGGATTCTTTCCTTTACATTTACATTTATTCATTTAGCATACACTTTTAATCTTTCAAGTGAGGAAAAACCACAAAATAGCAATTGATACAAAATAAATTATAAAATGATAAACCTCACAATTGAACCTTTAAACCATTTTTTTTTTAAGAAAAGGGATGAGTCAGAAGTATAAACTATTATATAATTTAAAACGGGTTTATGTGGGTTGATTTTCGCATTGGTCTGAACAAAAACTCCAGATTGGATTATTCAAAATGCACATTCATTCTCTGCCAGTAGGAGGTGCTTTTGGAACATCAGAAATATAGCGGTTTCCCCGGTAACAGCTGTAAACAAAGCAGTGCTCAGCTCATAAACCATACTTTATCAGGTAAAATGAAAATGCCATCGAAACTTTTCTGAAGACAATCGGTTTCCTTCAGAGGTTCATTTATATAAAAAGTTGAATTAGTGAGAATGAAAAAAGTGTGAAAAAATATAGCCTATATTGACGAGGAAAGTCCACTGATGAGTTACCAGCGTAAGCCTACATTTAATTTTAGTCACTTTAACTTAGGGCTGTCAATCGATTAAAATATTTACTCACGATTAATCGCATGATTGTCATGAGTTAACCTGCGAATAATCGCAACTTAATCGCACGTTTATATCTGTTGTAATGTACCTTAAATGAATACTTTTCCGGTTTTAAATACTCTAATCAACATGGGCATGGACAAATATGGATGCTTTATGCAATATATAGTTAACATAAAGCATGAAGAGTAGACATATTTCATAGGTCATAGATGTTTTTCAAAGAACTTGTTCGTCTATTAGACACATGAAAAAAAAGAACATAGAAATACCAGGTTTCTATTCTCTTTCTTTACACAGAGCAATTTACTGTTTACATTAAAAAAATCTGTTTACATTTTCGCAGGACAGGGCAGGTCACTTCTTCTGAACGTGCAAAATGTACATTTATTATTTATTATTATATTTGTTTGCCTCTCTGTGCCACATACTGTATTTTGATGCAGCTAAATTCTCAATAAAACTGTTTTCATTGGTATATTTTTCTGTTTCTGTTGTCAGACAACGGGATGAATATGAAATAGTGACTGAAACGCGACCCATTAAAAGACTACATAACCAGCTCTCCATTCCAAGATGTTAATCTGCACAAAAATCCTGATTTATAATCATGCCGTCATCTGACAGAATCAAATAAGCTACACATAAGATAAAGACAATAGTTGTGCTGTGATTTCGGCTATAGCTGCATGTAAAATTTGAGAAGCAACATATCTGTGTTTAACTGAAAGCGCTGCTCCTTTCAGCTGCTCGCTGAACAGAGCAGACGCAGAGAGAGGTGTGTGTGCGTGCTAGGAAAGAGAGCATAATATTTCTTCACTGCATAATATTTTCATTTGCTACAAGCAGGATACACAAGAAGCACGTTCAACTCGGACACGCAGACGGTTGTCGTGGTAATAAACACCGTAAACA
>JAFVLL020023538.1:26374-45219 GCA_021397915.2 Tor tambroides | reverse complement strand
TGTCTCAGGGTCCCAGAGGGCCTCCTGGTGAAATTGGAAGTAAGGTAAAGAACAGAAGTCAGTGCATGACTTTATTGTGGCTTGTGTCATCAATGTACAATGAACACACTTTCTGAATGCATAATCTATGAATCAGTTGATGAAGTTTTGTTTATTGTTTTTTCAGGGTGATCGAGGACAGACTGGACCACCTGGTTCAGATGGAGCCAAGGTGACTAATTGTCTATGCGTGATCTGAAGCATCTCTGTATTAATATTTCTAGATTTGTACTATATCCCTTGTGCTCTTTAGTGTTCCCCAAGCTTATTTTGAAGCATTTTAAGGTGTGATAAGTTGTTTAAGTAATTTTTAACAATGATTGTACAACAGTTTAGCTATTTAAATGAGTTTGATTTGGTTTTGATATCATCCTTTGTATGATTCTGATGTTTTTTTTAGGGAGACAGAGGCCTTCCTGGTCCAGCAGGAGACAAGGTGTGCCCTTAAGCTACACAAAAGATTGATGTATATTCTTATTAGAGAGCTGTGGGTAATGCTGTGCTTGTTTGTGTCTCTTTTTGTTTGTATGCTAGGGAGATAAAGGTTCAGCAGGCACCCCTGGACCTCAAGGACTGAGGGTGAGTGGCTGCACAAGCCATGATAAGTCACGAGCCATGTGAAAATGCATGAGTGTACATGCATGTTGTAAATTATTTATACTGTATGTGCCTTCAGGGATTTCCAGGGAGCAGCGGCCTTCCTGGAGAGAAGGTAAGTTAAGATTTCAGCTTAACAAACAGCATTATTCTCAGATGTCTATGTTATTTTATTTTGGGCTTGTACTGTAATTTCATATATATTTATACACACACACACACACACACATACATACACACTTGTATTTATTTATTGATTTATTTATGTGTTTGCTTTAAGGGTGCTGAGGGTGAAAAAGGGCAACCAGGAAGCTGTGTAAGATCAGAATATTAATGTTTTTAATTTCATATGAACATTTCATGCATTTGTAATGGTCCTCTTGACATTGTTCACTGTGGCTTTTTTAGGACTGTCAAGGTTCATTTGGGAAGAAAGGAGAGCGGGTATGACTTTTGAGAAAAATGTGGAGACTCTGTCTATGTCAGATAACAGTATTTCTGTTTTATTCTTATGTGAAGTCCTTTTTTTATATTGACATTCAAATGGTACAAACCCACTCAAATCTGATTTTTACTGCTGAAGTTCTATTCAAAACTTCAACTATTTTAACTCTTCTTTTTCTTCCTTTAGGGTGAAAGGGGCCTCCCAGGTCCTGATGGTGGTAAAGGTGATAAAGGAGATGCAGGACAAAAAGGAGAAAGGGTGAGTTCTGTGAATGAATGAAGGTGTTCATCTGGGAAATGTCTGACTGGATGTGATAGTGAGGACATTTTAAAATTGAAATTACACTTACTTTCACACTGAGTTTACTTTATCACACATACTTGCAAAATAAAAGCTTTTATTATTATTATTATTATTCAGATTTTTTAAAATAATTTATAAGATTAATGGCAAGGTACATCTGAAATTGTGAAACTTTCTAATCTATCCCACAGGGTGCCCCTGGAGCAGGAGAGCCTGGCCAACCCGGACCTAAAGGGGACCAGGGTGATCGGGTATGTTGGTCTTCATGATACACTAGATTTGCATTTCCAGATGTTTATAAGGCAGTAAAACTATTAAGGTAAAGCTTCAGGTTTAGGCTTTGGTTCTGCATAATTGAAATACAGAATCAGCTGCTGTTGTAGATGTCGTGGTATTTAACTTACAGCTTATTTATTTAAACAGGGTCTTATTGGATTGTCTGGAAAACCTGGTGCGAAGGTAAAGTAAAAACTGTCTCTCTCCCTCCAGTGACTCCAGAGCATATGTTCATGCAAATGACTCACCATTGGCCTGAATAAGTTGTCATACATTGCACCCTCTATTTTTCTTTTTGCGACTCCAGGGCAGTCAAGGTGATGCGGGAGAGAGAGGGGAGGCAGGCAGTTCTGGTCCACAGGGGCCCATGGGCCCCAGAGGGAAGGATGTGAGAGTCTGCACCCATTTATACATGAACACAGGACTCTACTAAAAGCTGCATCTTACAAATTCATCTGCAACTAATGCTCATCAACTAACATTTTTGTTAGGGATAAGTGTGTCACCCTTAACATATCAGGTGTTTTGAATGTTACTGCTCTTTCTACTTTAGCCTTATAACTAATCTGCTTTGGTAATGAGATTTATTCAATGCTTTTTTAACATTTAACTCTTTCTTGTTTTTCTTCTAACATCTTTCTTTTTCACCGAAGTAACAAGTAGTCCAGGTAATGGGTATATTTTCCTCCTTGTCTTCAGATTCTGCTCCACATTTTCTGAAAGCTACTGCATTTGCTTTCGTGGCTTCTGAAATATGGAATTGTATTGTCATTCATCACACTGTTGCCCCGTGTATCAATAGCTTAACCCCGTGTATCAATAGCTTAACATAGCTAAGGTAGCTATTGTCAGGAGGTCTGATCTGGTATTTTGTTTCTTTAGGGACTAAAAGGAGATAAAGGAGAGGATGGCATTCCAGTGAGTTTGTTTCTTTTTTCATCATTCCTGTATTTGAGTATGTTTGTGTTTTGTATGTAATGTTTCTCTGTTTTTCTTGTCTCTCAGGGAGAATCAGGGTTGGCGGGTAAACCAGGGGAGAGAGGTCTAAGAGTGAGTACACAGATTTGTTATCTGATGCTGCGAATCGTTGTACTATTCCAGCTACATCCTAACAGTAGTCTTTTAATATTTCAGGGACTGCCAGGTCAACCAGGTCAATCTGGGTCAAAAGGAGACACGGGTGATCCGGGAGAAGATGGACAAAATGTAAGACATATAACTACCTAAATGTATTTCAGCAGAATTTATTTAGAATTTTGTTATTCTTAAAAAAAAACAGAATAAAAGAAAATTATGAAAGTTTATAAATGATTTTAAAATTATGTTCATATAAAGTACAACATTAAAGCACAAGGAATAGGAATATTAATAGAATAGATATAATTAATAGCGACAGGAATTTTAATAGATTCCCATTTTGTCCCATTTTACATCCTTTGTTTGTAGTTGCTATGACTTTATATATTATACAACCAGCATATTCAAGGAACTCATTGTATTGAAAACTCATTGTATTGAAATCCAGGCCCATGATTTTATTGGATAAACAACCATACAATTAAAAACATCAACTTTGCTTTTAAATAAAACAACACCGGATTATCGCTGCAAAGTATTTAGGACTATTGGGTTAGATTATTGGGTTATTTTTTTGTCTAGACATGTGATCAGTACTTTGTTCTGCGCAGGGTACCCCAGGTCCCACCGGACCAAGAGGCCCAAAGGGAGAGCAGGTGAAATATCAGAAACTTCTCACTCAACACAAATTCACTCATTTTAGGTCCTCCACACAAACACTTAAACTATCTTTATTATGGGTAATTACAGGGAATACAAGGTCCCCCAGGGCCACCTGGAGATGTGGTATGTTTTTAAATCATTATTGTCTCACTGTATTTTTTTCTGCCCTCCCTGTTTATTTAAATAACCTGTTGTTTTTGAATTTGTTTGTTCTGTTAGACAAGTGGAGAGAAACAGCTTAAAGGTGACAGAGGAGAAAAGGTACAGTAAAGTGTTCATAGTGTTTAAATTCTGTCTAACATGCATATTCTGGTTTTGTCATTGTGATGCTCTTGTTCTAACACAACAGGGAGAGGCAGGTGACCCAGGGGAGCATGGGGCTAAAGGTCAAAAGGGTGAATCAGGAGCTTCAGGCACGCCAGGACCAAGCGTAAGTCCGTATGGTGATCAGACAGTATGTGTAATTGAAAGTAATGTGATTTATATCTTAACCTATTTGTTTTTTTAGGGTCCTGAGGGGCCGCGTGGGCTACCAGGAGCCAGGGTGAGAAGCTCTTACTGCTTTTGTGCCTTTTAGCTATTTAGACATTTCTTTGATCTGTATAAGTATCTGTTTGTGTCTGTTTCTATGGCCGCATAAACACTGACTATAAATGTATAATGATATACTTAATCACATTCAAACACACAGTTATTTAGGACAGTGGCAACCATATTATGCAACTGAATTCATTCTAAACATTCAGATAACTGATTTTTCAGTTACCTCTGATCTCCACTGTAGTACCACACCGGGAGTCTTTTTTTGTTGTTGTTGTATTTATACATCTCATTTTGCTTTCTGTTTCTTCTAGGGTGACCCAGGCGATAGGGGCAGTCCAGGAGACAAGGTAAGAGAGACAGTTTTCTTGGTTTACTGTAAAGACATGAAATACAAAACATATTTGGCACAACAAACATTTTTTAAAACATTGTTAAAAATCAGCTTTCTTTGAGTGACAGATGCTGACAGGAAGTTGTATTAGCCTAAAGGTTAAACTGCACTGCTTAATGCAAAGGCTGAAGGTTCAGGTTTATGTATAGATGGTATTCTTTAGTCACCTCATGATGCGATTAAAGTTTGATTTAGGGAATCATGATGCGATTACTAAAAAAATATTTGATGCATAAATTTTTCAACAGGGCCTTTTAGCCGCAAATCTTTTTAAATAAATCATGCAATAGACCTAGAGCCTTTCTGACATATGTGGAAGCTTTGGGTTGCTTCTGAGTTCTCTGTTAGAATTGACAGATGAACAGGCTGTTGTTCCTCTAGCTCCAGATGGACACATGAAATATGGTTTTAAATGTTATGTTTCTGAAAAATTTGAGTGTGGCACTTGTTTTGCAGAAAAAAATTAAATTCTAATTCTAATTACGATTATTGTTCATTATTATAATTTGTTCATTGAAAGATTTGTAATGCATCTGGGAATTATTTTTTTCCTAGCCCTAATTACTATGATCAATACCTAGCTTAATCACTGTTAAGCAAAACATTTATCCAAAAGCTTCTAAATAATGGAACTCGGCTTTACAAGTTTTGCATTTGTATATGATATACACTAATCTTCAAATGTTTTTTTTAAAGTCTCTTATGTTCAAAAAAACTGCATTTATTGTATCAAAATATAGTGAAAACAGTAATATCGTGAAATATTTTTGTAATTAAAAATAACTGTAAATGTAGTTTATTCTTGTGATGGCAAAGCTGAATTTTCAGCAGCCATTACTCTAGTCTTCAGTGTCACATGATCTATCGGAAATCAGTCTAATATGCTGATTAGGTGCTGAAAAATAATTTATTACTATTATTTTCAATGTTAAAAACAGTGGTGCTGCTTCATGTTTTTGTGGAAACCATAATAGATCAGGATTATTTGATGTATAGAAAGTTCAGAAGAACAGCGCAGATTTTTTTTGTAACAATGTCAAAACCATTACTGTCACTTTTGATCAATATAATGCATCTTTGCTAAATAAAAGTATTAGTTTCTTTAAAAAAAAATCATACTGACCAAAACTTTTAAACAGTAGTGTATATTGTAAGTCTTTTTTAATGAGAAGCAAGTTCCAAGTAGACGTAACCTGCAATAAATTTTATAGAGAGAGGGATGAATTAATTTTAAATAATTTGATTAAAAAGTATTATGATGGACCAGGAATTGAACACCTTGCACCTCAGCCATGCAATTTTTACTGTCAATTACTTTTTGAATGAAGCATCTATAGAGTATGCAGCCTCCTTAAATATCTCTTCAAAAGCAGGTGTAAGCACCCCTGCAAAAATCATTCTATTTTAGAGTGCAGCAATGACAGTATTTTGAAAGTGAGTATCATAGACAGCTGAAAAATGGATGAAATGGTACAACTGACTGCAATAATCAGTGTAAAGTATAAATATAACTGCTTATTCATGGATCTCTTTATACTGCAGAAGCTGTGACACACTTCATTATGTCAAGTTTTACCTCTTGGGGATTTTAAATAGCAGGTCTCACTAGCGCTGCAATTATTTGTTATTGGCTGTCTGCGAGACTGTTTAATGTTTGTTTAACATTTGTGCTACAGAATTGAAACAAGGCTTTGTTCCGTAGTGGGAGGAAATGAGAAAACAAGATCTCACTGATGTCTCGAGGAATATTGTAAACCATGTTGCGGCTTTCTGCTTCCTGTCAGAGAGATGTATAGCTAATTAGTTTATATCTGACCCTTGTATACTTGTACCAGTCCTCATCTAATTTATCCTTTTGATCTCTGTTCCTTACATAATCATTGTGTAGGTTTCTTCATTGATTTTATTACATTAATTAAGCTGGTGACTGCTGCTTTTGGCATGCATATGTGTGATACTGTCAGAAAGGTGTTATTAGTGACAAAGATTGGATCTGTCAGTCAACCCATTCTCATTATTATTCATTTAGGTTGGTGATGACCCAATGCTGAGAAAATTGAAATTGATTTTGACGGTGATGTTGAGTGTTTTTTGTGTATGTGTGTGTCACGGACTAGTTAATATTGATTGTTTCTGTATATGTGTGCATGCGTGTGCAGGGAGAAAGAGGAGCGGGTGGTTTGGATGGACGACCCGGTCAGGATGGGAAACCTGGGCTGCCTGGAACTCCTGGATTACGGGTCAGATCACTTCAATCCTTGCATCAGCTTCATATTCAAAGGATCTAATATCAATCTGAATCCTAAATGTCTTTGGTTTTGTAGGGTGACCCAGGAAAACAAGGGGATCCTGGAAGAGATGTGAGTACTCCTGTCTCTTCGTATGTCAAATCATTTGTTTGTTGCATTGTGATATTGCCACTGTTTGCTGCAACAAATCAATCCAGTTTTAAGTCTGTTTAACATTTAATTGTTCCCTAGGGCTTGGCCGGACTAAGAGGGCCTCAGGGGTCTCCAGGACCACCTGGGCCTCCAGGAGCTAATGGCACACCTGTGAGTAATATCACAGCTTAATCTGTGGAAATCATTTATCCATACAAATTCACATACTAGAGCATAAGCACATGTTATCACATCAAAAAAATGTCTTTATTTTAGGGTAAAGCAGGGGAGGATGGGAAACCAGGACTGGCTGGGAAACCTGTAAGTAACGCTGTAATCGTAATGAAAACCTATCATCCTTTCAGAAACCTTTGTTGATATATTCAACTATCCCATTGTAATATCAGTATTGTGTGTTAATTTCCAAGCCAGCACTTGGTACTTCAAATCCTGAGGCTTTTCTTTTGTTATCAAGGCTCAATCTAGAATGCAGCATGCATACTCTCGTTCCAGTTTAGTAACCACACCACAGCCCTTGTCCTCCATAAATGTGACGATTAAACCATCCTGCTGATAATAAATCACCCTCTTAGCAGCCTAATGAGCTTTCAGTGGGAGGTAACTCTGCCTAATAAATGCTTTATAGTTCAAATATGTGAGGAGTTTTAGTCAGCCGTGTGCTAATGTTCGGTTAACCTGACTCAGATAGATTACGCCGCTGGAGCTGAGCTTACGGAAAAGCTGCTCGTCCTGCAGTTTCTTCTGATTTACTGATCACAGCTCTGAACCAGCTGTGGTAATTGCAGGAGCTATATTGGGCTGGATGGCACCCGTCATATATCTGTAATACGAGGCTGCATGTCACATGAAGCGTTTAGAAGAGAAATTACTGCTTGAATGAGTCTCACAAAATTACAAGAGTTCTCATACCAAAACAGGAAGAGCTGATTACAGGAAGTCTTGATTACAGAAATTATGAAAACGTGCCTCGCACTCATCCAGATGTCTGTGTTTAATGCCTCGTTTTCTATCAAACTTTTTCAGGGCGAGGATGGCGTGCCAGGAGAGGATGGTCGAAAGGTAACATAACACTGATTGCTGAAAGCTTGTGTATGATTGCATTGTCATTTTTGATAATTAGCCTCTGAT
This sequence comes from Tor tambroides, assembly GCA_021397915.2. NCBI lineage: Eukaryota > Metazoa > Chordata > Actinopteri > Cypriniformes > Cyprinidae > Tor > Tor tambroides. Next base: position 37,355 of record JAFVLL020023538.1, on the reverse strand, counting down.
CGAGTCAGAGTGGTTATGTCTTCTTTGCAGGGAGATAAAGGAGAGCAGGGGCCCGCTGGAAGAGATGTGAGTCTCGTCTTTATCTTCCTGATCATCCTGTTCTCACTCTCTTCCTGCATTTCATAACAGAAGACAAGTCCATCACAGCTTATCATGCTCCGCACTATGTAACACTTTCAAAATGTACAATTTAAGGCTTCTCTGACAGCTGTTAGGGAAAATGTTTTTATTACCATTATGTGGATCTCATTTGTGATGTGGCGTCAAAGGTAAGCATGTAACAGGTTTGTAAAGGCTGTTCTTGTTTCTAAGTGCTGCCTGATAATGTTTCATTTTGTGCTCCTTGTCTGTACCTGCTGTTTTCTTCCTGTGATTTATGGCCACATTTGACTCAATGTACTCACATTTTGTTGTTTTCTGTGATTCAGTCCATGTCATTATGTCTCTTTGCCCTTTTTACTCGCTTTTTGCTATTTGTCTGTCTCACACAGCTAATTTTCCCATCAGCCCAAATCAGATTTGTTGTTAAATGGATGTTTTCAATCATAGAAACACACTCGCAAACATATACACACACACTCTGACACGCATTTTAAATGCGTGGATGCTCTTCTTCCTGTGCTTGATGCTGAGTGCAGTCAGTAATTATGAGTCAGCAGCCTTATGGGAGAAACTCTTCACTGATGAGTTTATTTGATGTGCAAATTTATGCCCATTAATTAAGAAATTAATTTGTATCATGGTTATTTCTCTCATCTCCCTCTCTCTCTCTGTTTCTCTCTCCTCAGGGTAGAGATGGGTTGAAAGGTGATCAGGGCATTGCAGGACCTATTGGCCCTCAAGGTCCCACTGGACCCCCTGGAGTTCCTGGAAATGTCGGACCACCAGGACCTGTGCGTTTGTGTTTGTGCATATGTTTGATTTTAAAGAGATTTCTACTCTATTAATCACACGCAAGTTCCGGAGGATGCTAAATTTATTTAAACAGCTGTATATCTTTTTTTTTTTTTTTCAGGTGGTGTATGTTAAAGGGGAGCCAGCAACACCTATTCCAGGACCCCAAGGCCCTCCAGGAGCCCCTGTAAGTAACATCTACCACTGCTGGCTCGACAGCAGTAAAAGTCAGTTGTCAAAGACTATATATTTTTGCTTTTGAGAAAAAATCACCACTTACATTTTCTTCTGAAATTGTGAAAATCTTGTTTAGTTAAGCCCAAGTACATATATTTAATCACTGTTTGGATGAAATACAGACAAAATGAGTGCAGCTATGAATTGTGACTTTCATGTGCATTGCTTTTTATCAATCAGGGAGTACCTGGAGTTCCAGGATCTGCTGGACAAAGAGTAAGTTTGTCTGTGTGTGTGCAAGTAAATATGTTGCTTTTTTATATATCATGATGCAAGTTATAATAATGCGACCTTTGTAGGGGGAGAGAGGTCTGCCAGGCTTGAAAGGAGATGTGGTGAGTGTATTTTTACAAATGTGTATTTTAGTGGTCACTGCTCTCAGAGCTGACATAAGGCAGTTCTCAGCATAACTGACTGTAATAATTCAACTCTTTTTGATTGACAGGGAGATCCAGGAGAAGATGGCAGACCAGGAAATGTAGTGGTAAGGAAAACGCTCATGCACACAGAGTCACACATGCCTGGCTGGCAAGATGACTAATGTTGTTTCCCCCTTGTTTTGTCATAGGATGTGAAGAGAGCTTTGTCAGAATTTGGCATTGAGGTACTGAGAAGTTTATCAAAAAGATTGACAGAGTTTGTATGTAGATGTACATGTCACTCTCTTCCCTGTTCTTTGCATACATTTTCCATTGCAGGTCAGAGAACTGAAACTATTAGTTGATGACAGAAGCAATCTGGTATCAAAGTTGAGTGAATTGACGGAGGGAAAGAGGGGAGAAAAAGGAGATATCGGACCTAGAGGCCCTGCAGGAGCAGATGTGAGTTACAGTTGTGCATATGTGCGACAGAGTGGTTTCTGGTAGTTTAATAGTTGGATGAGCAGTGTGTCATGGTACCTTTTGCAATGAAGATCATGCATGTGCGCTGACCATGGTGCTGAAATGTATTTCTGGTTAGAAAACATCAAGCAACTCTCTGCATTTCTTAACTGTCTCATCCTCTCCTCTTTTTCCTCTTCTAAACCTTGTTATCTCTTCCTTGCATACTGGCTTTCAGGGTGCAAGGGGTCTTCCGGGTGAACGAGGTGTGAAAGGAGAGCAGGGTGAGAAAGGGCCTCCTGGCCCTCAGGGTCCTCCAGGCAGGGCAATTGGAGAAAGAGGCCCAGAAGGTCCACCTGGACAAGCAGGTGAACCCGGAAAGCCAGGAATACCAGGAGTACCAGGACGAGCCGGTGAACTTGGAGAAGCTGGCAGACCTGGGGACAAGGTAAAGAGAAGAAGAGCATTGGTATTTTGTTACTATAGCTGTTTTACATCTTTTAGGAGACAAAGAGCTGAATAAAGAAAACACTTGATATAAAGCTATTGTAGAAATGAGATTAAAATCTGTCTTTGTTGCAGGGAGAGAAAGGGGAGAAAGGGGACAGGGGGCCAGCTGTAAGTACCGTTATTATAATTCATGCATGCTCACACAAGATCCAAAATTAACTTTGCCTCACTTGCTAATGGAAGCTGAATTAAAAAATTGCTCCAGCAAAAATAAATAAATAAAAACATTTATTTTGCTGGTCCATTTTGTTTCCGTAATATATGTTTTATATGTATGAAGCTTAATTTCCGACAAGAGAATTTTTGCTCGCATTTGGTGCTTGGTGTGTGTTCAAACCCTACTTTCTTGTTTTCATATGGAATAAATCTTCTCTTTTTTTAGGGTCCGGCTGGATTGCCTGGCCTAGGGGGGCCTCCAGGACCAAAGGTAAAACAAAATGAAACTCACTTTTGTGGTACACTAGCAAAAGTTGAGAATTTAATGTTGTCAATTTTGTGTGTACTAACATATTGAGTGTGTGTCTGTGTGTGTTTTTAAGGGGGATTCTGTCTCCGCTCAGAGTGGTTTGCCTGGTCCAAGGGGTCTTCCAGGCCCCCAAGGTATCAGAGGAGAGATTGGTCCAGTAGGACCTCCTGGACCTACAGGAGAGAGGGTGAGGGCTGAAACATTTATCAGAGTCAGTCTTAAAAAGTCTTTAGTTGTATTAAATTTAAGGCCATAAGAAGACTTAAATGGTACAAGAAATTCTTGATTATGATTTCAAGAGGTCTTAAATTTGGGGACGGATAAACAAGAATTGCAATATAGCTTAATGTGATGATTAAACTTGAAAAGGCTGTGATTTCAATGAATAAATATGAGCGATGCACGTTTTAAAGTCAGGTGTTACGCTGCTTTGTATACTGCTGTTATCCGGGGAAACCTCTATATTTCTGCTTTTTACAGTCATTTTACGGTTTAATATGCTACCATAGACATTGCCCTACCCCACTTATATGGTATTAATTTTATTTGTGTAGGTCTCAAAAAGTTTTACATTTGATTTCAAAAATCCTGCAGATGCACTGTTTGTACACGTGACAGCATGCTGTCTTATAGGTTTGTGATCTTAGTTGACAATCCTATCTGTCATGTGTCCCTCTCACAGGGGTACACAGGTCCTCGTGGGGAGAAGGGAGACAAAGGAGCCAGTGGAGATAGTGGAAAAGATGGCTCCCCAGTGAGTATACCCTTTTACTGGCCTTAGTCTTCATTCTTTTAATTTTACAATAAAACTGTGGTACTTTTATCTTAGGGAAGTCAAGGAGAGCCAGGAAAACCAGGGGCGGATGGGAAGCCGGTGAGAAACAAATTCCAGTGGCTATGTTGCCACTTTATTATTAAAATGAATTTTAATTGCTCTGTGTCTAATTAATGTTGATGTTACTGTTTGATGTGTGCTAAAGCAAGCATCGTTATTAGTTTTGCTCATACTTATAGACACACTAAGTATTAAACTTTGGTGTGCAACTTATCCCACACAATTTGTAGATAGTGTGGCTTGTTGTGGAGGACTGTGCTGTTACTTTGCCAGTGATGCGACAGTTTTTGTCTGGTGGACGATAAAACAGACAAAAAAAAAAAGAGTCACACAATCTGAAACCTTTACTGATACAGAGGGACCTGAGAGTTATCTGTGAACCAGAATATCATAGAAACTTTGAAAAGGCTTTTTTACTTAGGCCAGTGAGTAACCACCAGTTAACCAACCAGAACATCTTAGCAACCACTCAAGATGCCATACCAACTGCATAGCATTCTGATGATGCCTAATGCATTCCTATGATATAACAGTCATGCACATTGGTCTCCTGTAATTACAACAAACCACAGTAAGATGACCAGAGAACGGTGAGTCCCACAAATCGTGTCCTCATTTGTGAATTCTGCAGAACTTTAAGACCAGATTAAAGTTTAAGACCAGATTGCTTTTCATCATTTACTGTGAAAGATAAGTCAAGTATATATAGTACTGTAGTAGCCATACAGTATGGAAACATGCTGTCACTCATGAAATGGAGATAAAAAGAGAGTTTATCGTTAGTGGGGAAGAGGAGAGTTTTAATAATAATAATAATAATGTGATGTATTGTCAAGTATGGTGACCCATACTCAAAATTGGTGCTCTGTGTTTAACCCATCCAAGTGCACACACACAGCAGTGAGTAGTGAACAAATGCACACACACTGTGAACACACACCTGGAGCAGTGGGCAGCCATTGCTCCAGCACCCGGGGAGCAATTAGGGGTTTGGTGCCTTGCGCAAGGGTACCTCAGTCATGGTATCAAAGGTGGTGAGAGTGCTGTTCATTCACAATCCCCACCTTCAATTCCCGCCGGTGCGAGAATTGAACTGGCGACCTTCAGGTTACAAGCCCAACTCTCTAACCATTAAGCCACGACTGCCCATCTCTCACAGGCACATTGACTCTCACTCACACATTTATTTATTCTCCTCTGGAGCAGGGTTTGAAGGGACCAGCCGGTCCGCCAGGCCTACCTGTGAGTAACATCATCCCAACATGGTAGCCTGGGGATTTGATGCGAGTACTAGGCCTTGCTGTGAGCACTAGCTGACTTCCTTTGCCTGAGGCTCCATAGATAAACAACACAGAAGTAACAATGCAGCACCGCTTCTATCCGCTAACCACTCTGTCTCCTCTTTTCCTCCTCCACTCTTTTTTTGTAATCCCACTTCCTTCAACTTCTAATTCCACTCCACTTGAAATATGGACCATCACACCTCTGCTCTCTCTACACTTCCTGTCCTTCCATCCCTTCCTTCCTCTCCCTAGGGCTTGCCTGGGTTCCCAGGAGTGCTGGGCAGACCGGTAGGTTTTCTGTGGCTGAGATTGTAGGCTGCTTTGCTAACATTGGGAAAGGGGCCGTCCTTGTCTCTGTAGTTTGTTTGTGTGTATTTGTGCATTTATGTATGTCTGTTAGATATTTGAGTGAGTTTGAAATATATATTATGTTTTATGTCTCTGTGAGCAATGTGATTGTTTGTCATTTTTATACACTGCCATTCAAAAGTTTGGGGTCAGTAATGTTTTTTTTTAAATAAATAGTGCTTTTATTTAGCAGGGATGTATCAAGTTGGACAAAGGTGACAATAAATACATTTAATATATTGAAAAATATTTCTATTCAAATAAGTGCTGTTCTTTTGAACTTTATATTCATCAGAGCACAACTGTTTTTACCATTGATAATAATAAGAAATATTTCTTGAGCACCAAATCAGCACATTAGAATGATTTCTGAAGGATCATGTGACACTGAAGATTGCAAAATTCAGGTTTGCCATCACAGGAATAAATTACATTTTCAACTACAGTAAAATAGAAAACAATTTAAACTATTTTAAATTGTAATAATAATCACAATATTACTGTATTTTTGATCAAATAAATGCAGCCTTGGTTTGCATAAGAAATTCTTTCAAAAATATTTTACAAATCTTACCGATCCCAAACATTTGAACATTAGTATATGTCCAATGTTTGTACAGTCTTTGTCAAAAGTACAATATACAGTATGTCTGTCCGTTCAGAGCTTGTGTGTGCTGTTTATATGTGCATGTGTGTATCTGTGTGCTTCATATTTGTATCAGCCTGCTATTCATACCAAATTTTATTTTGCACAGGGGGATCCAGGAGAACCAGGAATAAGAGGACCAACTGTACGTATATTCAGTTTAATGTACATACTCAAATTAAAAATCCTTTTTCTAACCTTTGGTTTCATATTTCAGGGACCGATGGGTGGAAATGGACCCCCAGGGGCTCCTGGTGTGAAGGTTAATGTTGCATTGTTTGACATGGACCCTATAATTTTATTCATTAGCAGTAATTTTAAATCAACCATAACAGCATGAAAGTTATTTTGTCCCCTTTTTGTGTCCTGATTTCCTCAGTTTTGGTATTGCAGATACAAATAACATATAAAATGTGTGTGTATATGTACACATGTTTGTGTGTCATGTTTAGGGTGACCAAGGAGAACCAGGCATTGGAGTTCAAGTAAGTTTTCCAGCTGAGTAGTGATGAACACTTTTCCTTCAGGCGATTTGATACACAGCAATATGCTTTTGGAGTTACATAACTAACCCACCAGCGTTTACTCACTCTTCAATCCTTTCTCTTCATTCTTCAAGGGCCCTCCTGGACCTCAGGGCAACAGAGGGTTACCTGGACCTCTAGGCACTCCAGGAGCAATAGTAAGATAAAAACTCAATATTGGAATCATTCCAACAGCTCAGAGGAGTTTGACCTCTGTCTCTCTACAGAGGTCATTAGACACTCTCTGCAGCTTCAGCTTAGAGCCTCTTCACATGCTCTGTTTCTCTGTGCCTTATGTAGTCTTTGGCTTGCCCTTGCATTTCTGAAAGCAAAATGTTTTTCCTCCTTGCGTAGGCCTGTTTCAGCACTTTAATATCAGTGTACTGTTGATGCTCAATAGATCCATTGTGTTTTACATATGCATCTTGTTCTTATAGATAAGGCTGATTTATATTTGTCTGAGTAGGGATGAATACAGTAAATTCTAATGTTTGCAGGGACCACAAGGACCTCCAGGGCTTCCAGGACAAGTGGTGAGTAAATAAACATACCAGACCAACATACAGGTGCTGGTCATACAATTAGAATATCATCAAAAAGTTGATTTATTTCACTAATTCCATTCAAAAAGTGAAACTTGTATAATGTATGCATTCATTCCACACAGACTGATATATTTCAAGTGTTTATTTCTTTTAATTTTGATGATTATAACTGACAACTAATGAAAACCCCGAATTCAGTATCTCAGAAAATTAGAATATTACTTAAGACCAATACAAAGAAAGGATTTTTAGAAATCTTGGCCAACTGAAAAGTATGAACATGAAAAGTATGAGCATGTACAGCACTCAATACTTAGTTGGGGCTCCTTTTGCTAGTTACTGCAGCAATGCGTGTCATGGAGTCGTCAGTCTGTGGCACTGCTCAGGTGTTATGAGCCCAGGTTGCTCTGATAGTGGCCTTCAGCTCTTCTGCATTGTTGGGTCTGGCATATCGCATCTTCACTCTTCACAATACCCATAGATTTTCTATGGGGTTAAGGTCAGGCGAGTTTGCTGGCCAATTAAGAACAGGGATACCATGGTCCTTAAATGAGGTACTGGTAGCTTTGGCACTGTGTGCAGGTGCCAAGTCCTGTTGGAAAATGAAATCTGCATCTCCATAAGTTGGTCAGCAGCAGGAAGCATGAAGTGCTCAAAACTTCCTGGTATATGGCTGTGTTGACCTTGGACCTCAGAAACACAGTGGACCAACACCAGCAGATGACATAGCACCCCAAACCATCACTGACTGTGGAAACTTTACCTGGACCTCAAGCAACGTGGATTCTGTGCCTCTCCTCTCTTCCTCCAGACTCTGGGACTCTGATTTCGAAATGCAAAATTTACTTTCATCCAGAGAACATAACTTTGGACCACTCAGCAGCAGTCCAGTCTTTTTTGTCTTTAGCCCAGGCGAGACGCTTCTGACGCTGTCTGTTGTTCAAGAGTGGCTTGACACAAGGAATGCGACAGCTGAAACCCATGTCTTGCATACATCTGTGCGTAGTGGTTCTTGAAGCACTGACTCCAGCTGCAGTCCACTCTTTGTGAATCTCCCACATTTTGAATGGGTTTTGTTTCACAATCCTCTCCAGGGTACGGTTATCCCTATTGCTTGTACACTTTTTTTCTACCACATCTTTTCCTTCCCTTCGCCTCTCTATTAATGTGCTTGGACACAGAGCTCTGTGAACAGCCAGCCTCTTTTGCAATGACCTTTTGTGTCTTGCCCTCCTTGTGAAAGGTGTCAATGGTCGTCTTTTGGACAACTGTCAAGTCAGCAGTCTTCCCCATGATTGTGTAGCCTACAGAACTAGACCGAGAGACCGTTTAAAGGCCTTTGCAGGTGTTTTGAGTTAATTAGCTGATTAGAGTGTGGCACCAGGTGTCTTCAATATTGAACCTTTTCACAATATTCTAATTTTCTGAGATACTGAATTTGGGGTTTTCATTAGTTGTCAGTTATAATCATCAAAATTAAAAGAAATAAACACTTGAAATATATCAGTCTGTGTGGAATGAATGTATACATTATACAAGTTTCACTTTTTGAATGGAATTAGTGAAATAAATCAACTTTTTGATGATATTCTAATTATATGACCAGCACCTGTATATTACAGAGCATTTCAAATTACGAAAAATCCTCTTTTACAGTTTTCTCTCTTCAACTAATTGGTCAAATGGCGAAGGTGAGGCAATGCGTGGTTGAGTGTTCGATCAACAAAAGACAAAAAGTGTCAGCTGTGTGAGAGCACTTGGCTTTGGATTTGAAAAGCAATATAGCTGTTTCACAGTGCAGTCAGAACTGCTTCTATGAGGTGCGAGAAAGATTGAAACTGAACCGCAATTCACTTTCTCGGATGGACACACTTGGTCTCGGTCGGGCGTTTGGTGCTGTGTCAGGCCCAGTCCAATTATGATATCGTGATGCATGTATCGCATGGATGTGTATCATATTTTGAGATACTTTGCAATGCTCACACTTAGTTTATATGAAGTGCCTCTCTGTTCTCCTGGTCTTTCACTAATACATATACATACATGTTTAATAAGCTGCTAGGGACATTCAATAGACTTTTATTGTTTTTATGTAATACAGCTATGTATAAAAACAAAAAACTTAATCGTTAGTGCTGTCAAAATTAGCGTGTTAATGCAGGTGATTAATATTTCCAGTTTAACGGCATTAAAAATATTTAATGCAGGGGCGGAGCTAGAGCCACCTAACTCACAACTGCTGCTTCTGTCTCTTTTTTGTTAACAAGAATTGCATTTATTTAGACACAGAACGTCTTTACGAGCACATCAATTAGGAGCCTTTTCAGACACGCACTCCAGCTTTGCCTCAGTGACAGCCGCTAGTCAAACGAGCGCGGAAAAGGTACAGGTGACGAGGATCTTCAGTAGATCAACAGTGAACTGTGGTCAGATGAGATGTTGTCAGGCCATATGTCAATAAAAACTAATTTTCCTGACCAGTCAGCCGTTATACTGTGCTCGTAGTGTGTGCTCTTCAATTGCACACACAAATGCAGTGTGTATCATTTCATATTAAAGCATGAATGAAACTACTAGCATGCGTGTCAGATCTGTGACACGTTCAGCAGCGGCAGCCCTTAAAGTAATAGCAGCCAAATAAGCTAATAACCCAGCTGCTGTGATGTCTGTTAATCAAAGAACAAAAGAAAAAAGAGGAAATTAATAACTTTTGCAGCTTTAAGGATTCATCTATATTTAATTTAGAATTTAGTGTTTGATAACTTTATTCAATTTATGTATATTTCCTACTTGCTGAAGGTCACAGGTAAATATGACATTTATTATAATGGGTTTATGTGAAGATTGTTTTAAGTTCACTTAAATTAGAAGTTATTTTTAAAGTTTAATAAATGTTAAAACTGATAGCTCTCAATTTTACTGTAATGTTAGTATTGTCAGTATTACATATAGCCAATGGTTAAATATTAGGAAAAACAGAAATGTTTCCTAGAGATATCAGTAGTATTGGTATCAGTGATACTTGCCTTCAGACATAAAAAAGATGCCATTAAACAGTAAAAATGTCTTTGTTTAAAAGTATATTTAAAAATCACAATTTCAGAAAAAATGTGATTAATTAGTTAAATTTTTAATCAATTGACAGCATTAATATACAGTATATATATACTGTACATATACATATACATAAAGCACTCATTCATCCCTATATAAGAGCTTTACTACCACTGAACGTCACTGTGGGTACCAAGAACTTCTCACTGTACTTCTCCTCTAGCAACGCCAGAACATTTTGGATGCTTTTGGATCCGAAATGATTGACTTGGTCTCTTGAGACAAGAGTATGGATTCCCAGAAGTCTCTGTTTTGTAAATATGGGCCTTGGAAGAGGTTAAATGAGTTTATTTTGCTTTGGCTACAGTAGGTAATTCTAGTGGTGACAACAACCATGCATGTCACTTCTGCAGGCTGTGTCATACTCTGTGAGATAAAGTGTCACTCTTTTCATAGCTTTTGCCGGCTCTGAGACACTTGCATGTTATTTCTCCTGCTCTTTTTCTAGCAAAAATTCACTCATCACTAAATGAAAACTTAAAGTGAAGACCTGATTATTTCAGCCTTGTCACATTGTTTTTGAATGTTGGTGCTACTTCTGCTATATTTTCACACTTAAAGCAATAATTTGGCATTCCTCTTGCACCATTGTCTTCTTTTATGCTAAGAAATAAGTCACCTGGTGACCACCAGTTCTCTCCCAAGTGGTTCCACTGCTGCCAGCATTACATCTGAGTATGATTCAGTGGGCTATATAACACTTTTAATTGTCAGGAAATTACTTGTCTTTAAAAGTTTTGGTTCAATATACTTAACTG
>JAFVLL020023538.1:5839-26274 GCA_021397915.2 Tor tambroides | reverse complement strand
GCTTTAACATTAAGATTTATACTCATAGAAATTACTAAAGTAGTCAAACCTGTTCATTAGAAGGGGGCGATAGTGTGTACATATATATATACAATTAGTTGTTATTAGAAAGTTTCTATGGGAGAGTGTCCAAAAGTTGAGAAATTCTCAACGTTATTCAAATATGGAGCGAAAAATGTAGGTACAAGAAAAGTTACAGATTGGCGTAAGCATTAATAAGCATTAAAGCTTTGCTGTTTGTGTTTGAGTTTCTGCTGATTTAATGCATATATCATGTTATTCACATATTACTATATTTTGTTGAGATTATAATGCCCTTTGGATGCTAATTTTAGACTGGACTGGTTGGATTAACAAAAGTGTACTAAACTGATAATGTATCTTTAACTTAGGCATCTTGAAACAAAGCTTGCATCTTTGCAACTCTAACAGTGTTTATATATGATCATTATGCAGATTATACAGATATAGCCTACATATTTGTATAGTCAAATCATTATGCAATTGCTTATGGTTTGTGTTTGCTTCATCTTTTAACAAAAGTTTTTCGCAAATCCTGTCATCCAGGATCCTGTATTTGTTTGTTTGCCTATACATAAATTTTTTTTTTTGGATAATTTTGCTGTTTCAGGGTTGGAGTGGACCTCAAGGGCCAGATTTGAGGATCCCTGCAATATAGGCTAATCCTTTTGTTTTTATATTTTTGAGGAAAATAGCAAACGCATGTTTGAAAGCCGCATGATGTCGCTACATGACACTACAAACACAAACAAACAGAACTACAACCACGTATGGGATGTGTGTATTTCATTTTATCCATGTTATATTTCATTCGCAACAACTTTGTGCACTTTTATAAAGAGCAGAACGGATGCAAACTAATCATTAAGCAAAATCACAAGCAGGTTCTGCATGAAAGACTCACGACTGGCAGATCAATGGGATTCCTTTTTCTAGTGTAAATTAAATGAACTGAAACTCAGACTGTGTTGAGCTAACTTCATTTGATGTATAGTGACCGTGCATGTATCTGTGCAACCAACTGCTTAAAGACGCTTTTTCACGACGTGGTAGCTTGTCTCAAAACCTGCTCACTTTTTCCTTCACAAAAAGAGCTCATACTTTAAGAAGATGAAGTGGGATGCAACTGATGTTTTGTCAGCTGGGTTTCAGGATTTTGAAGTCTGTAACTTACAGTGTATGTCTTTATCGGACAATGATTCCTGATGACCCCTTTAACCTGACTTTATGAGGTTCTCAGAGACAAACTCCTGAAATCATTGTTGGATATGGCTTGGTTGTCACTTCATTCTGATGCTGAAGTAGATCTCGAGTTCATGTTGCTAACAGGCGTTCTTGTTCGAAACCCATTTCATCATCATCATCATCATCATCATCATGTCAAACTCTCTGAGCCTGAACTCCAGTGTCTCCGGGTGGCGGCGTCCGCTCTGGTACCAGTATGAAGTGTGTGCAGAAGCTCCTCATTGGTTCATCTTCTACTTTGGAGTGAAAGTATTAAACCTGGTTGCAGGATTCCCAATGAACACCCTCGTGTTGTGGCAGATTCTGAGGAAGAAGAGCGAAGGCTCAACATCCGATGTCTTTATTTTCATCCTCTCCATTCTGGATGCTTATTTCGGCCTCATGACCCCAGTGGACATGGTCAACCAGCTTTACTTCAACAACTCTTCCGTCTGGTACTCCCAGTGTTTCGCCTATGGGCTCAAAGATGTGACTCCGTTGTTTCTCACCTGTATTTGTCTGGACAGGTACATCGCTGTGGTCCATCCCATCCTCTTTACCGGGATCCGTGACACTCGCATCCGGATCGGCATCTCGGTGCTGGTTTGGGGACTCATCCTGGCCTACTCTCTGACCAAAAGCTTCTTAGGCGTCATGAGCGTGAACGAGGTCTTCAGCGGAGTCATCCTCTCGGCCTTCTTCATCATGGTGTTCTGCAACCTCTCCATCATCTGGGTCCTCCGGAAGAGCGTCGCAGGGAAAGAAGTCATGAACCCGGTGAAGAAGAAGGCCTTTAAAATGGTGATTATCATGGTGAACTATTTGCCTCCTGTGGCTCTAATGCCGTTTGCTTCCACATTTTTGTTTGTGACTCTGCATTGTATCAGCTTGGACAGGTTGTGTGACGCTCTCATCCTCAAATCCTTAAACCGTGAACAAAACTACACAGTCAAATAATACATAACATTCACTTGCTCCGTTTTTGCAGTGAACTGCATGGAAAAAATGAATGCAAATAAATAATTCTGTCTACTTATTATAATATTAATATATTTTATTTTATATATATTATTTATATATTATTTTATATATTTTTATATATTTTAATTTATGTCCCTGGAGCACAAAAGCAGTCTTAAGTCGCTGGGGTATATTTGTAGCAATAGCCAAAAATACATTGTAAGGGTCAAAATTATCCATTTTTCTCTTATTCCAAAAATCATTAGGATATTAAGTAAAGATCATGTTCCATGAAGATATTTAGTGAATTGCCTACCATAAATATCTCAAAACTTAATTTTTGATTAGTAATATGCATTGTTAAGAACTTCATTTGAACAACTTTAAAGGAGATTTTCTCAATATTTAGATTTTTTTGCACCCTCAGATTCCAGATTTTCAAATAGTTGTATCTCAGCCAAATATTATCCTATCCTAACAAACCAGACATCAATGAAAATTATTTATTCATCAGATTTAAAAAAAAATGTCCCTTATGACTGGTTTTGTGGTCCAGGGTCACATTTAATATGTGCATTTTAGTAGCGTGTTGTGTAATGCAGGGTTTAGGGTTAGAGTACTGCTTTTATTTGAAATGCTTATTTTATCAAAACCAGCTGAGAAGCACTGATTTAACGAAGCGCTCGTCATCAGCATGTTGACTTTATGAAACTGTGCCGGTTGTTGTGTTTTCTGTCGTGTTTCCCCAGACGTCTCCTGTTTGCCTGTTTCTCAGCTGCTCGTTTATCTCCTAACGACTCTTTTCTGATTGATCTTCAGACTCTGGGAAGATCAGGCTACAGCGAACGGATCTGAACTTCACTTTCTTCTCCTCACTGTTGTGTTTGTGTCAGATAACCTGATTCTTTGACTTCTCACAGATCAGATACCAGCTTTCCAGATGCATAATTAAGAACATTAATGAGTCACTAATTAAGATGTTAATTAAAATGACTCATTATGATTCATTAAGAACGGACTGAGGTGATGTACGAGCTTGTAATTGTGTAACCTGGTAATGCTGCGAGATTAATTAACATGAAAAACATTTACAGTAGACGATCAGGTGAGCTTGTGTTGTCATGGATCTCAGATTGCTAGAGATGATTACATTAGGACAAGAAGTATGGATATTAGCTAGATGTGTTACATAAATGAACTACAGCTCACTCCTTCTGGCTCTGATGTCTCTGTAGTCTTTTAAACATGAGACAGAACTCGTTTTAGGTGTATCTAACAGGCAATCTTTGGTCTCATGAATCTATTGTTTACAGTGTTGGGGAAAGTTACTTTTAAAAGTAATGCATTACAATATTGCATTACTCCATAAAAAAGTAACTAATTGTGTCACTTAGTTACTTTTTTTGGAAAGTAATGCATTATGCTACACTTGCGATCATTTTTGTCACCTGGGCTGGGCTTGCTTATTTATTTTTAATAACAGAAAACCCAAAAGTTATATTTTTGGTGACTGTAAAGGCCCTTTCACACCAAGAGCCTCAGGCTGAAGAAAATACCTCTGCACTTACTCCCAATTTCTCTCAACACGGGGCAGGAGAGCTGTCAGTGAATAATAAGAAAACAAAGTAACTTGTGATGCAGGTCATATTGTTTTGGCCGAGCACAAAGTTTAGTTTCATAAGGTTATATATGTATTTAACTTTATGGTCAAACAGTGCTGACTTTGTGAACTGAACTGTTTGCTTTTGTCTTTATTTTCTATTATATGAGCCTCTTTATTCTTGTTCTTTTATAATGGCTATTATTGTTCATTACACCTGACATTTAACAAAAAAGGCAGACTAGTGCTTTATGTCATATTTGATTTTATTATACATACAGTGAAGATTATCAGAGTATATATGCACATATTAATATTTAATACTGTAAATATACATCCAGTGAGGATAACCGGAGTAAAAATTCTTCTGAAATGTTACTAACAATATATTTCTGCCTCATCATTTGACCAAAATCCACATTGTATCACAATCAGAAGTTACTATAAATGCTCAGTGGTGACTGATAGCGATGTTTAAATAAAAGGATTTTTAATTATAGTAATGTGATTTAATCAGGATCAGAGGGATGAGGGCAAGCCTTGTAATACCAGAGTAAAGTAATGCCACAACTTACAATTCAGTCTTCAGATCATCTTTTCTCCTGACAAAATCAATGGAATGGCAATCAAGGCATCAAAGTAACTAAGTAACGAGCTGTTTCATGGATGGTAACTGTAATATTATTACTGAAATCTTATTAGTGATTAGTTACTGCAAAAAGTAATATTATTACTGTAACTAGTTAATGTGTATATAGTTGTTTCTGTCAGGGCCGTACCCACGTAACCTGGACCGCCAGACTCTCACACAGCAAGTGTGCGACTGATCTTGCGCCCAGAAGCAGGTTCAGAAAGGCATCTTCAGGTAAATGGAAGAGGCTGGAGGTCCTGCTGAAGCTCTTATGGCTGACGACAGCGACCCCTGGAGTCCACGGAGAGGAGTGCAGATACGCTAAAAGCTCTGGAGTCTCCCAGATCACAGACACTGAGGACCACATTCTGGGAATGAAAGAAAGAAATGGACATCTTAGGCTATTTTTGTGGCAAATTAAAAAATACAAGTATAACAAATACAATAAAAAACAGCAAGCACACAAACACAAGTTATATCACACAAGATTTTTTACGTTAACATTTGTGACCCTGGAGCACAAAACCAGTCAAAAGCGTCAATTTTTTGAAATTGAGATTTATGCATCATCTGAAAGCTGAATAAATAATCTTTCCAGTGATGTATGGTTTGTTAGGATAGGACAATATTTGGCTGAGATACAACTATTTGAAAATCTGGAATCTGAGGGTGCAAAAAAATCTAAATATTGAGAAAATCTCCTTTAAAGTTGTTCAAATGAAGTTCTTAGCAATGCATATTACTAATCAAAAATGAAGTTTTGATATATTTATGGTAGGAAATTTACAAAATATCTTCATGGAACATGATCTTAATATCCTAATGATTTTTGGCATAAAAGAAAAATGGATAATTTTGACCCAAACAATGTATTGTTGGCTATTGCTACAAATATACCTGTGCTACTGAAGACTGCTTTTGTGCTCCAGGGACACAAATGATACAATTTTTTAAAACTTTTCTGGCAAAATTATACTAAATTACTCTTTTAGTGAGTTCACTTCTAAAAGAGTTTTCTACATGCATTGAAAGCAGGACAATCCAATAAAATATGCTTGACAGAAAGAGGAATCTTGCAGAATTTCATTTCATTTTCCAGCAGGATTTGGCACCTGCCCACACTGCCAAAAGCACCAAAAGTTGATTAAATGACCATAGTGTTTCTGTGCTTGATTGGCCAGCAAACTCGCCTGACCTGAACCCCACAGAGAATCTATGGGGTATTGTCAAGAGGAAGATGAGAAACAAGAGACCAAAAAATGCAGATGAGCTGAAGGCTGCTATCAAAGCAACCTGGGCTTCCATACCACCTCAGCAGAGCCACAAACTGATCACCTCCATGCCACGCCGCATTGAGGCAGTAATTAAAGCAAAAGGAGCCCCTACCAAGTACTGAGTACATTTACCTCTGGTTTCACAGACAAGGCTTAAGCCTAGTCCTAGACTAAAATGTAAGTCTGAGCTGTTTCAACAGAAAGAAACTTGCACTGACCGATCTTAAAACATGTCAGTGCCTTTGTTTTGTCTCAAGGTGCACACCAGTAATGTTTTTTCCTAAGGCATGTTTATAAAAATTGCTTAAATGTCCTAATTGAACTATGATCTAATCCTGGCTCAGTCTAAGCCCTGTCTGTGAAACTGGGCCATACAGTAAATGAACATACTTTCCAGAAGGCCAACAATTCACTAAAAATGTTTTTTTTTATTGGTCTTATGAAGTATTCTAATTTGTTGAGATAGTGAATTGGTGGGTTTTTGTTAAATGTGAGCCTAAATCATCACAATTAAAAGAACCAAAGACTTAAACTACTTCAGTCTGTGTGCATTGAATTTATTTAATACACGAGTTTCACAATTTGAGTTGAATTACTGAAATAAATGAACTTTTCCACGACATTCTAATTTATTGAGATGCACCTGTATATTTGTAGCAATAGCCAACAATACATTGTATGGGTCAAAATGATCCATTTTTCTTTTATGCCAAAAATCATTAGGATATTAAGATCATGTTCCATGAAGATATTTTGTAAATTTCCTACCGTAAATATATTATAACTTAATTTTTGATTAGTAATATGCATTGCTAAGAACTTCATTTGAACAACTTTAAAGGAGATTTTCTCAATATTTAGATTTTTTTGCACCCTCAGATTCCAGATTTTCAAATATTGTCCTATCCTAACAAACCATACATCAATGAAAATATTATTTATTCAGCTTTCAGATGATGCATACATCTCAATTTTTAAAAAAATGACCCTTATGACTGGTTTTGTGGTCCAGGGTCACATATGCTGACTTGGTGCTCAAGAAACGTTTCTGATTGTTATACAGTTTATGTCGAATAAACTGTGAAAATGTGACACTTAAATTTTTCTTAAATTTTGGAGTAAGACACAAAAGAAAACAAATGAATACATTTATTCAGCAAGGACGCATTAAATTGATCAAAAGTGATTGTAAAGACATTTATAATGTTACAAAAGATTTCAGTTTCAAATAAATGCGGTTCTTTTGAACTTTCAGATTTCTCAAAAATCTTTTCGCGGAGAAATCACGAAATCAAACCCTGCGCGGCTCAAACTCTCCGGACTTCCGCATGACGCGCTGTTACAGCGGATGAAACCGGAAGCGGAACTGCGCTGCGAGTTTGATTTCGTCCAGCAGATGGCGCCAGAACTTCAGCTTCAGATATAAAGTCCAGAGACTCTTCCTCTGTTTAAAAATAAAATCTCTTTTAATTCCTGTACTAAGAATCAGTAATAAAGCGAGTGATTGGCGTTTGTGAATTTGTAGTCCTGTACTCTGTAGTGTTGTTTTAACAGCAGTGTGAGTTGAAAATGACAGTAAAACAATAATAAAACAACTTAATTCAGTGGTTAAAATAGTTTGATCTTAATTGGCACATGCATCTGTTCAGTCATGCAGCTATATATGTGCATGAGTTGCTGCTATTATTATTAACAGTGAGTAAAGTGACTCATGAGTTCCTGCTGTTTGACTGAACTGGTTTGATCCGGTTTGATCCGGTTTGATCGTGTCAAAACCACACAGCAAACACACCCAGAGTGAACCACACACTCCCTGATGACTCCCAGTAATGTTACAAACACACTGTCAGAGAACTTACTGACTAGTTTCATTCAAAAAATAGTGCAGAACATCATACATACTCTACCAGTCGAGTTTTTGAACAGTAGGATTTTTAATGTTTTTTAAAGAAGTCTCTTCTGCTCTCCAAGCCTGCATTTATTTGATCCAAAGTACAGTAAAAACTGCAAAAATTTGAAATATTTTTACTATTTAAAATAACTGTTTTCTATTTGAATATATATTAAACTGTAATTTATTTCTGTGATCAAAGCTGAATTTTCAGCATCATTACTCCAGTCTTCAGTGTCACATGATCCTTTCTAATATTCTGATTTGCTGTTCAATAAACATTTCTGATTATTATCAATATTTAAAACAGTTGAGTACATTTTTTCAGGATTCTTTGATGAATAGAAAGATCCAAAGATCAGCATTTATCTTTTGTAACATTATACACTATACCATCCAAAAGCTTGGAGTCAGTATTTTTTTTAGGGGTTTAGAAATTAATACTTTTATTTAGCAAGGATGCTTTAATTTGATCAAAAGTGATGATAAAGACATTTATAATGTTACAAAAAAATTCTGTTTCCGATAATGCTGTTCTTCTGAACTTTCTATTCATCAAAGAAACCTGAAAAAATTCTACTCAGCTGTTTTTAAAATAATAATAATAAATGTTTTTTGAGCAGCAAATCAGAATATTAGAATGATTTCTGAAGGATCATTCAGTTTTGAAATCACAATATTAAATTACATTTTAAAATATATTCAAATAGAAAACAATTAAAAACATTTAAAAAATTCCTGTTCAAACACTTTTGACCGGCGGTGTATAAGGCTTCAAATACAGAGTAACTCAACTTGTTGCAGAATGTGTGAAATGTCACTTCAACAAAATAATTTTAGCTTCAAACTGAGATGTGAAACTCTTCTCTAAGTGTTATTTTCTGTCTCAGATGAAGCCTGAGCTGATTGAGAAGATCAGTGTGTTAAACAGATAATCCACGAACAGACACACACACACACACACACACACACACACACACACACTCACGCGCACGCACACGCACACGCACACGCACACACACACACACACATTGGCTCTATAATATGCAGAAGCAAAAAACAGGAATAAAGCGAGTATTTGCTTTATAGACCCTATATAGACCAAACCTGAAAAAATGGCACCATCTGGTAAAAAATAGTCAAAAATTATATTTTGAAGCCTTGCCAACAGAATGAAAGCCTATTAACAAAAATTTCATCATTTTACAGTTAAACGTCACTGCGGTTAAAAATAGCAGTTTTAATGGGGACATTTTTGTCCAAAAGGCGCTGAGAGGAACTATTTTTTGTACCTAGTGCAAAATAGATTTATTAAAGGAAATGAGGGTGGAATATTAAAATTCCAATAAAAATACACACCTGAGCCAAAATTTATGCAGTTAGCATTAACACAGGCAAAATTATCAAAAAACAAACAAAACAAAAAAACTAAAATGGACTAGAATGTCCATAAGTGTGCACAAGGGTTAAGTAAGTTTATCTAAACTGCAGTTCATGAAGCATTTAGTCAGGAAAGCTTCCTCATTCAATTTGAAATTAAAAACATGTGAGCAGAGTGTTTTGTTGAGAGGTGAAGTCTGTTCTTGTCTGTCCAGTCAAATAATGAGAATCTGAGAGGGAATGATTACAGTAAACATACAGATCAACCACGCTTTACTGCAGACCCACAAACTTCAGCTGCGTTCAGATATCTCATATCCACAATCGATCTTTACAGAAAAAATACTTGAAGATAAGTCCTTTGAAAATCATTTTCTTCAATAAAGGGGATTCAGAAACATATAATCATGAAGTTTGACCAACCCTGTAAAAACAAACAGCAGGTCAGTGTGGACCAGGACTCATTCAAGGACAAAATCAATCATAACTACGTGCCTCGAGTCTGATTATAAAAACATCAGAGATCAATCCGAGAACCTTGGGCCAATAACTTCATATTTACATACGGAGTAGTACAACTACTGCTGCACTTCACTCAGATCACGCTTTAAAACTGTCCTCCCACATGAAATAATACTTATAGTAAATACTACAGCGTTTTTGAACCATATCATAGTAAAGTGTATTATACTGTATATATTACAGCATTTACAACACTTTGTTAATGAATGCCACAGCATACTCTAGTATTAACTATAGTGAACTGATAAACTGTGATAAATACTGTAGTATACTTTAGTTTTTGTAGTATAATATACCCTGTAGTTGTAGAAAACTTACTACAGTATTGGGTAAAGTAATTTGTTTATATTACTATAGTTGTTATATTACCACAGCAACTATAGAATTACCACAACAAATCAATTCAAGTACTTTACTATAGTATGGCTCAAAAACACTACAGTATTTTTTCATGTGGGCTGACGCATTTTAATATCAGCTCTTGCATGTTTTTCACACGCAGTCTAATGTACAGTACAGATACAGTAGCCACATCACAGCTTTCTTACATGAATGCACCATAACTGACTTCAAGCTTAAGCCAGGACTGGGCCTTAGTTAAATTAAGATATTTAAGCAGCTTTTACAAAAATGCCTTAGAAGAAAATGTTACTGGTGTGCATCCCGAGACAGAACAATGGAACTGACATTTTTAAGATTTGTCAGAGCAAGATATGTTCAGGTGAGACGGCTCAAACATGCATCTTAGTCTGGGACTAGCTTAAACCTTGTCTGTGAAACTGGGTAAAGATGTTTTAGGAAATATCTTAAATGGTTTAGGCAAAAAAAAAAAGCACACACAGATCCAGCCCACAGCTACTACCATTACTTTTGTTATTATTACTACCACTAATCCTGCCTATCTTTGTACTCATTTGATATTTGTGTCCCTGGAGCACAAAAGCAGTCTTCAGTAGCACAGGTATATTTGTAGCAATAGCCAACAATACATTGTTTGGGTCAAAATTATCCATTTTTCTTTTATGCCAAAAATCATTAGGATATTAAGATCATGTTCCATGAAGATATTTTGCCAATTTCCTACCGTTAATATAGCAAAACTTAATTTTTGATTAGTAATATGCATTGCTAAGAACTTCATTTGAACAACTTTAAAGGTGATTTTCTCAATATTTAGATTTTTTTACACCCTCAGATTCCAGATTTTCAAATAGTTGTATCTCAGCCAAATATTGTCCTATCCTAACAAACCATACACCAATGGAAAGAGTTTTTATTCAGCTTTCAGATGATTCATAAATCTCAAATTCAAAAAATTGACACTTATGACTGGTTTTGTGGTCCAAGGTCACATATGTTGTTTTACTTTAGATATTTGTAAGTCCTGAGGTGTGTTGGGTTGGGTAAGGCGGCAGGTTTTGAGGGTAGTTGTCAAATGCGTTTCTTTCCTTTATTACAATATGTTTGTGTACTTTACCAAAACAATAAAAACACTGAATTACAAAAACAGAAACCAGCCCACAGAAGACATGAGTTTGAAGGCGTCTTTAATAGAAAACAGCAAAGCGATTTTACAGCTAACACACTACACCGTGACAGATCAGCATGTTTAGCCAGTTCAAATAGCACATGTGAAGCCTATTTACAAGCTCTACAGCAACAGATTCAGTGTCACAACTCTGACTGATGAGCCCCTTACTGGACGATAAACGAGTCGAGTGAATGTGAGAGAATGAATGAGTTTAGTGCAGACTGATCAGAAACACCAGTGAACTACAGGGAAAGATCTAACCCTAACCAGAGCTGACAGCATCCTGGGCTTTGGCTTTGCTCCTGCGGTTCTTCGCGGACCGAACCTCCTCCATGAGATCTGTCAGGTAGCGGATCTCGCGGCTGATAGACTCAGCTTTCTCCTGGAGCTCGTGGTTCCTCTTCTCCAGCTCGGTGCATTCGGAGTTCAGCGTCTCCTGCTCGGAGCGCTTCTTCTGCCGATAGCGGGTCGCTGCAGATTTGTTCTGCTCCATCTTCTTCAGCTTCTTCTCCACCACTTTAGGAGCGGGTCTGGAGTAGGGTTTGGTTCTGGAGGGCTTCGGGGAGGGCTCTGGATCCAGAGATCCGGAGATGGAGATCCCGCTGTCGCTGTCTGATGGATCACCGCTGCTCGTCTCCTCTTTGGGAGTCAGCAGTACCACAATATGAGATGGAGTCAGCATGATTTCAGCAGACTGAAGTACAGAAACCTCGCTGCCCAGCTCCAGCGTGTAAGCGGGATCTGGAGATTGTGCCGGAGACGGAGGCTCAGACTTGATCTCCTGCGGCCCGTCTGCTGGTTCTGGAAGCGGAAGGTCAAGGGTCAGCGGAGGCAGACCCAGCTCTGAGGAGCCGAATGGAAGCGAATCTAGGTCCAGATCCATGTCGGTGTCCAGGCAGGCCAGCAGCTCTTCTGGAGAACTGGGAGGCTCGTCTGAATCGCATGATCCGATGAGAGAATCCAGGTCAAAGTCATTCAGGTCTAACTTCTCCGTCATCATCCAATCCATGCCAGAAAATGCATCGCCTGCTGGAGGAAGAAGAGAGAATAGTCAAGGTGATTTATGTTGAAATTTTTAGGTTTAAAAACCTATGTACAGGTAAACTATTAAAGTGTAGCAGAACACTGCAGCTCAACCAATGACACACGTCTGTACAACAGACTAACCTGAACTCATCTGAAAACGCTCAGTGCATTAACATTAAATAACTGGATTGAGCTACACAATTAAAGTGTTCACCTAGAAAAAGTACTAGTAATCTCTGAAACCCACTCTAGAGCGACTGGTTTCACTCATGCGTCAGTGTTTATTAGTACCACTAGAATACTAATCTAGTTTTTAATCAGTATTTAGAATTAACTTTATATTTTCATCTTTATTTTAAAGTCCAAATTTTATATATTAAATATTTTTAGTTTGCCAAATTGATTAGTTTGTCAATATAGTACATTAATTTTTCAATTCTAGTCTTAGTTTAGTGCTACAGCAGCTGAAATACAGCTATTATTTTTTAAATATTTTATTTCAGTTAATGTTTAATTTCAAGTAATGAAAATGTTTACAGTTTAGTGTTTTTATTATCAGTTACTATAATAATTTTGATTGTTTGTTCATCTACAAAATACCAACAAATGTCTGAAAAACACTTTGCGCCATGTGCATTTGGTTTTATAATGGTTCCATTTAGATTTATTTTAGTATCAAGATACTATTTTAGTTCTTATCAGTATTTTGAATGGTTTTGTTTTTCCACTTTAATTTAAAAGTTTTAGTAATTTAGTTGAGCTTTTGCCACTTTATTAATATTTATTTTTAAATATGCCTTTATAGTTTATTATATTTTCAGTTTTAGTTATTTCAGTACATCAAGTCAAACTAAAATGAGAAATGTTGCCTCAGCAGATAAATTTAAGTTTTGTTTTTTTTTAAATTAACTTTAAGCTTGGTTCCATTCAATTGAGCCACACCAAAAGCAATCACAACACTGGCTCTGAACTAGCACCTGCTGGTGGAAAGGGGGTAGTGTGATGCATTGAGTGCAAACGTGTTCAGTGTGAAGCATCACCTTTGCTCTGCTCGGGCTCCGTTTGGAGCAGCCCAGGCGTCCAGCAGAGAGACAGCAGCTCTGACTTACACCCTACAGAAGCGGGACGAGAGGGAGACAGGGGCAAGGAAGAGGAGGAAGATTCAGCATAAGAAGAGGAGAGGGGCGACGAAGGCCCCTCCGACAGAGCGCTCTCCTCATCTTCGTCCAGAAGGGGCCCAAAGGGGTCAGCCAGGAACAGGGCCCCCACGTCCTCCAGACTCATCTGAGACACCACAGACATGGCCGACGGTCAGAGGCGAAGCGGAGCGGGACAGGGGTTCTGGAGAGCTGGTGAACGGTGCGGATATGCTGTCTACAGCAGCAGAGCTGTGGGTGGATGCCACAAGGGACCTGAAAGAAACCAGACGAGACAAGGTTACAGAAACTGAGAGACGCTCACATCTGACTGAAGAATGAAAGAGGAAATCAGATTTCATATTTTGATGTTCTAGATTGAGAACCGAAAACTAACCCAGTGGGGCTGGAAATACTAAGCAAAAGACTCTGCACTGCAAAAAATGATTTTCCTAGTATATTTTTGTCTTGTTTTCTAGTTTAAATATTCTTGAATAAAGATGTATTTACTTATGTAAAATAACCTAAGATATTTAGCGTTGTTTTCTGAAAAAATTATACTTTTTTTTTTTGCTTAAAACAAGTAAAAATATCTGCCAGTGGGATAAGAAAAATAATCTTAATTCAAAGGTTAAAGATTATTTTTCTTGCCCCTTTGTCAGATATTTTTGCTTATTTTATGAAAAAAATTACAAAATTGATTTTTTTTTTTTTTTCAGAAAACGACAATCTTAAATCATTTTACTTGTCAAGTAAATGCATCTTGGTTCAAGATTGTTTAGATATTTACACTAGAAAACAAGACAAAAATACTAAGGAAATCATTTCTTGCAGTGTGATTCATCAACAGTTCTTATGTTCGGAGTTTTCTATTAATTTTAAATATGCACAGTATTTGTGCAATGCATTCACAGGGTTTACAAATCACACTTGTACACGTTATTATAGTCTTCTGAAAATCATACTTTTTTTTTTTTTTTTTTTTTTTTTTTTTTTTTAAGAACAAGGAGGAACCAGTTCCCATCCCTTGCTGGAGGGAAGATTTCACAGAACAAAAAATCTTTTTAATTCACTTCCTTGCACTGTATGATCAGTTGTGATTACCAGCACTATAAACCAGTTTATCCAGTCTCTAAATGCCAGTTAAACCGGCCCATGAAACTAGATGGCATCTGGGAGAAACTCTACACACGCATTCACTTTCCCATCACTAATATTTACCAACCCTAAACACCTCCTCCTAGCAACTATTATTAACCCATCTAGTAGTTCCCCGCCCTTCCCGATAACATTTCCTAATATGGTCATAAGTACGGGAAGCCCCGCCCCCTGGTTCCTGTGCGAGATGAAGGTGTCCCTGACGCCCTCGCGCCATTTCCAGCGCGCGCCATTTTGAGGCGCCACGTTGCCGCTTCGCGACAAAAACCCCATGTTTATTTTATGGATTAGCGCATCAGAGAGTCAAATCACGACGGAAAACACTTTACTCAGCAACACTGTCAAACTGCTAAACGTCAAACTAGGCTAGTTCTAACAAATACAAACGCTTTTAAAACTTCGAGGAGTTCCTGACACACTTAATTATTACACCACTGAATCAAATACTGAGAAATACTTACGCCATTTTGCTAAATAGAGCCAGTGCGCTTGACCGCTGCACTGCTGGATTCGCCGCCGCGATTGTTGCCGCTGCAAGCCGCTACACTTCCATGATTCCCGCGGGAGAGCTGCGTGCGGAGAGACAGGAGCGCGTCTGAGAGAAAACAGAGAAGCGGCAGCGCTTCCGCTTATATACGCGCGCATCACACCCACACTGTGCGCTTCCGCTGGGCGTATCACTCCGCCAGCGTCTGCTTGCTGATTGGTCAATATTTAGCAAACAAATAGTACCTAAATATTTACGTTCTCACGGGATGTAGGTCATGCGCGCGGAGCTCAAACTGGAAACAAAGCGTCGAAATTACATTAATATATTAGGTGGTTTGAATAAATAACAGATTTTATGAGCGATATACTTTGGCAAGAGAAGTTGATGCTTAGTTAAAGTAATTCCTGCTTTACGTTATGAGTATTCATGGAGAATGGAGACAGAATGGATCGTGTTAAATAGTGTAAAATATGCTAACAATTCAATCAAGCAGCAATTACATCTCAGGAGAATTTTTTTATTGTTATTATTTTGACACTTTTGCATTGGTACAACACAAGAACGCATGCCTACACATAAACTGCAGGAGTCTGACCTCTAGTGAGCATTAATAAAGTGACAACCCTTTCGTTTTTCCTGCTTGTATGATCTGATTATTATGGAATGGAGAAAGAATGGTCTCACACGAAATGCTCAAAATATTCTAGTGATTCAGTCAAGCAGCAGTTCAGTCTTAGGAAAATCTTTTTATTATTTTGAATACAACACAAGTATGAGAATTCAAAGTTATAAGAAACGGCCCTCTAGTGTCAACAAACGAAGCTACAGTCCTTTCGTTCAGCATTATTTACCACATTTTATTTTATTTTTAACACCATTCCTTTATTAGGGCACTTCAGTCACACTTAAAAATGCCATTGCATGAAATACTAAATATAAATTCAAGTGTCATTTATAATAAAGAAAAGATGTACAAACACACTTTACAGGTTTGAGATGCTAGATCAATAGCAGCAGTGTTGAAGATGAAGATGAAGATCTGTTTGTGTTAGTTAGTGGATGCTGCTGCTAATTCATGCAATTTTCTACTTTATATGTCCACTTAAAATCACCACTGAGATGAAGAAAAGTGACATTAATGAAGAGAAAAGATCCTTCAGATATAGACACCTGATCTGATGAATGTTTCTAAAAGTAAATGACGACTTTGCACAAAGTAAGTTTAATCTGTTAGATGTACCTCAGAAGAAGCAAAGAGGTCCAGATGTTCCTCACTCACATTCTCTATCTTCAATTACATGCAGAAAAAACCTCTTTCAAAAACACCTCAAAAGAAAATCATTTCACTAATAATGCATAAAAAAGTAAAAACAAATTTTGTACGTTTTTTAGCCCAGTCAGATACTGCATCTGTTGCAAGAAATAAACAGTTTATGTTTTTGTTGCAGTGCATGAGTGAAAAAGACTGTTTTTTAGAAATCTGATCTATAGAAATCAACTAGTCTGACTAGTTCAACTAGTCTTCAGCTGTTAAGACTGAGCACTCATCATTCTCTCACAGCAGAAAGTCTTTCATTTTCACCTACACAGTTATTAAAACTATCATCTGTTCGGCTTAAACATTCTTAAATACGCTGATAATCAATAAAGATTATTGATGTTCTCACCTCGTGTGCCCCCGGAGCCGATCGAGGAGCAAATCTCTGAAGAACAGAATGGAAATCATTCAGAAACCGCTGGAAGACCTGAACTTTAGGGCTTTGGTCAAAGTTTCAGCAGATTGAGCACGTAAAGCCCATCAGAATGAAACTCCAGCGATAAAGTGTGTATTGGTAGTTTACTAGTGTGTTTGGATTTATTTGGGTTACTTCATCTCTTTTAGTATTTCACTGAAAACATGACACATAATTTGGCATTTGTAAATGATCAAATTGAATATAGAAATATGAATACTGTAGTAAACATATAACATGACATTAAAACATTATCATCACAGATCCGTCATATTAATAATCACTGCCACTGGAAACTAAACTGAGAGAAACAGATCAGCTTGAACACCGTCTGCTTCAGTAAAACACTTTCACTTACAACACAACAAGCTTTTACAAATGCCACGTGTCAGTCTATTATTGACTTCATAGTTTAGATGCTTTATATACAAAGGAGTTTCTTAAACTTGAAGATCTAGTGAGGACTGAAGTAGTTTAATGGCATGAGAATTAAACATTTTATTTGAGTTTACGCATAGCTTTGATAGCATCTTTGTTTGTGTACTACTACAAGATGGAAAAATAACCTTAAAATAAACACATTTGATATTTACAGTCTTAAAAACAAAGCTTCTTTATTATTAATTATTATAATTATTATTATTAATTAGTTCCTACGTTTGACGTGCAAACCTCCGTCTGATTCCTGACGAGACAAAATCATCATCAAAGCTGGTGTCAGCATCATCGTGTGGATGTGAGAGAGAATAGAGATGCTTTACCATCAAACTGGAGGATGAGGAACACTTCATAAACAGTCTCCTTCATTCTGGAGATTCTCAAGTCAATTACTGTTTGTTCAGTGAATAAATACAAAATAAAGCAGCTTCTAAAAGTATTTGGACACTTTAATCACTCTTCAAAATGCCATTAGAAACAAAACATCAAAGCAAGTCATATTTATTGCAAAGAAACAAAAACAAAACATTTGAAGACAGATGCCTGATAAAACAATTTAACGTCGGAAATGGCTCGGAGAGATGCTGTCGTATCATTTCTGAGATGAGAGCAGATGAGAACTAAATGAAATGATGTCTTCTGGATATCTGCTTATAGCTGATATTGAATGTGTCTCATGTTGTATGAAGTTTGCATCAGTGATTCGGTTTATAACGGTGAAGCTGCTGTACTGTATAAAGAGCTACAGAATTAAATGCAACATTCAGGTGTTTTGAAGCGTGTCTAATGTATGTGAGTACGGTTTTCAGCCGCTGTGTGTGTGTGTTTTCTCCTGTGAGACCTGATGGTCTCCTCATACAGATGCTGATTCGGGTCGCTTCTGACGCAGCGGGACGGGGGGAACCGGAGGTGACTGGATCTCTATGTAATTGTCGTATGATGGAGAAACATCACAAGAGCGTGAGGATAGACTGTGTTTGCCAGGTTTTTTGGGTACTGGAGGTGGCTTCACCTGAGACAAAACAATAATCAACATTCAGAAGCAACAAGGAAAACATAATGAACAGTTAATAGTATCCACTGTGGTTTTTACATTTCTTTCTTGACTCCTATTATACACAAAATTGCCAGAGATGGAGAACACAAGGGGGTCATGTAGTGTTTATCATTGCATTCACTCCATATCATATACAGAATACAGTATATACTATAAAGTACATGTTCAAAACTCTGGGGACAGTAAGATTTTTATGCTTTTATGCATCTAGGATGCATTAAATTGATCAAAAGTAACAGTAAATACATTTCTAATGTTACAAAAGATTTCTATTTCAAATAAATGCTGAACTTTCTATTCATCTGTGAATCCTGAAAAATAAAATGTGTGATGGTTTCCACAAAAATATTGTGCAGCACAACTGTTTTCAACATTGATGATAATCAGACATGTTTGTTGAGCAGCAAATCAGCATATTAGAATGATTTCTGAAGATCATGTGACACTGAAGACTGGAGTAATGATGCTGAAAATACAGCTGCAGATCACAGAAATAAATTACACTTTAACAGATATTCACATAAAAAACAGCTATTTTAGATTACAATAATATTTCACTATTTTTACTGTATTTTTGATCAAATAAAGGCAGCTCTGGTGAGCAGAAGAGGCTGTCAGAAACATTATGAAGCCGGCCCCAGGTGTGTGAGCGCTGGTGTAGCAGTGATTTGTTGAGCTTTGGTGATCAGACTGTGCTGAAGCGCTGGAGCGAGGCTTTACTCCATCGGGCAGCACTTGCAGATACAGAGGGACCGAGTGATGGTCAGTCTGAGCCGCTGGCCCGGACCGGGACAGAACTGAGCACGATCCTCCTGTGAGACCAGTACAAACCATTACCCAACAGAAAACAATTAACAGAGACATCATCACATGCTCACTTCATCTTTACCTTAAACACAAGAATGTTAAACATGCAGCTCTACATGGTCAGTGGTTCATCTCTGAACTTCTGTACTTCATTACATGACGTTCTGAATCAAACGTGTCTTCACTCAGTCCAAGTGTTCCCCCTTCTGAAAGTGATTTGTGTTTCAGACCTCTGACTGAGATAAAGACTCGTCCATGCAGACTCTCTGCATTCTTCTGCTGGACGAGCCGACGCTGAGCAAAGTGTACAGGTGGGAGTTTAGTTTCAAACGAGAGTTTAGTCGACTACACACTATGCTTTTCCTCTGAACTTAGCTGTTGAATATAAAAGTTATTTTGAATCATTTGTGTAGCCATTGACTTCCATAATATTTCTTTCAAGTCAATGGGTACCGTCAACTGTTTATTTATCAACATTCTTCAAAATATCTTCTTTTGGGTTCATCAGAAGAAAGAAACTCATACAGGTTTGAAACTGATAAATGATGGCAATGTTCAATTTTGGGTGAACTATCGCTTTAATTCAACACATTGTAATGACTTTTTTTACAAAAGAGAGGTTGTTTGTTTTAATGACTGGGTTCAGTCTCTACTCCATTCACACTAGTAATTTTCAGTTTTACAGCAGGAGTATTACACGGGTCTCTGCTTTAATTTTCTATTTACTAATTCCTTGTGTTTCACATTCAAAATGTTTTAAACAAGAGTTCAAAAAAATCAGTGTTATTCAGTCAAAAAGTGTATCTGTAGTCCAGCTTGCAGACAGAAGTGTTATATTCCACACATCAGCTCTCAGATTTCAGAGATTTGAGAAATATTCCTTCTGGAACTTCTGGAAGTCCTTCTCAGTGAAGACGGATTTCTCCTCGGGTTTGGAGTCGGGCAGATCGGGCCGATGACAGGCGCGGCGACCCGAATGCTGCTGGACGAGCTAAAGAAACACACCATATATATATCATCACTGACTGAATCTGTGTGTGTGACCTGATGGATGAAGCAGACCTTTCTGGTGTCTCTTCTCATTGTTTTATGCTCAGCGCCCAGGAAATACTCCAGACTGGACTTCAGCTGACTCTTCTTCTGCTTCTTTCTGTATTCATCTGAGGAAAACAGCTGGGAATGAGAATCTGAAGCGGAGCAGCTCATAACGTTAGTAATGATGTTAGTCTGCTCAAACTAACGCCTGATGCTTCTGTGATCAGTAGATGAAGAGTTAATGAGGAGGTTTGAACAGGTTTACAGAGGTTTGATGGGATTTAGGGATCTTTGGGCAGGTTGTAAGTAGGTTTGAGATTGAGCAGGTTTGATGGTGTTTAAGCAGGTTTTAAGTAGGTTTGAGATTGTCTGAGCAGGTTTTGAACAGGTTTGATGGTGTTTAAGCAGGTTTAGGTAGGTTTGAGATTGAGCAGGTTTGATGGTGTTTAAGCAGGTTCTGAGCAGGTTTGATAGTGTTTAAGCAGGTTTAGGTAGGTTTGAGATTGTCTGAGCAGGTTTTG
>JAFVLL020023537.1:0-25212 GCA_021397915.2 Tor tambroides | reverse complement strand
CTCAAATCTGATCATCAGGATCTTTTGAGGAGCTTTACTTTCACTGTTCCTCAGCGGAGGAATGATCTTCATCTCACATCTTCTGAGGAGCGTTTGTTTGTTCATCTCTCAATCAGCATTGGATTGCATTGCATTATATATTTGGATCATTTCAATCTCATCTTATGAAGACACATTATTGGAGATATAGAGCGACAAACTGATATTTTTATCATTTTATGTCAGTATCTGCTGTACTGTTATAAAGATCTCACTGATTTACATTACAAGCATCAGTTTCATTACATAAATATCGGCATTTGCAGTAAATTGCATATTTTTGCTCAGTTTGAGTGTCTGAATAAAATTGAGCTGTTTTTCATCTATATTCTCACTATGTCAGACTATATGAGCCTGATGTATCAAATAAAACACTCAACAAAAACACATTTTTTTTTTAAATTTGTTAAAAAGGTTTTGTTTAAACGGTTCCATTCCATTACAAAATATTTTTCTGCATATTTCATTTTATGTCAAGCTCTAAAGCAAGTTGTTATTGTAGCTCCAGAAGATATAATGTTCAAATGGTTGTTTATGGTCTATCAGAGGAGTAAGTGTGTGTCAATTTTCACTTTTCTAATATAAAAGGGTTGTTTCAAATGCATTCGTTGTATGTGCACAAAAATATAGCATAGTTCATTACAGTTAGATGCTTTTTAAAAACTGAAATGTTACAGTGTATAAATGTCATTTGAGCAAAATGTCATTGATTGCTGTGTCTTTGAAATATCATTACTGATTGCATCGTCCTTATGTCCATCTTTCTCTCCACCTGACCAGGGTTTGATCAAGATCAGAGGTGACCGCTGTTGGAGGGAGCTCACCTGCATGGACTACCATTACGAGGTGTGAGTCTGGCCTTCCTTTCTGTTTTGTGAAGGTTTAGTTGATTCATATGGTGGTCAAAGCTTCTTCCATAACAGAACTTTAGTTTAAGCTCTTTAGAAACCTCCAGTATATGAACTGCATGTGTTGTGAGGTGTATTAATAGCGCATTTCTCAAAATGTAGCAGCGTAAAGTTTGGCTAATGTCACTCTTCCAGCCTTGCGGTCTTATTTTGGCCACTGAGCAACAGAAAAAGACTCTTTAATGTCAAAATGGACTGAAATGGTAACACTGGTGCGGTCATTTGGTTTTAGAGCTTACAAAAGAAGGTAAACGGAGATCTTGTGTGTGTAGTCAAGGGATTTCCAGTGATTGTAGCGTAAACAAGACCCTGGAAGGTCCGACGCTTGGTGAGTCACGGAGAGTAAGATTTTGTGGAAGAGAAAAGCACTATTAATAAGATGTCACATGATATCTGGGCTGAATGAAGCATGAGGGAAATGCGGGAGGAAAAGCTGATGGATTCTGCACCTGCAGCTCGGGAGAGGATTTGCTTTCCAGCAAGACGATGCTCCCAAACATGAAGCCAAAGCGGCACAGGAATGACTTCAAAACAACAATGTCATTGTCCTGGAGCAGCAACGTCAGAGTCCAGACCTCAGTCCAGCTGAGGACTCGTGGGCGGACGTGGAGAAAAGCTTTTCACTCACGATCAGCATGTTACCTGACTCAAGTAATGAAGAATGAGGGGAAAAAATGGCAGTATTAGATCAAATTTATTATAGCTAACTATTAAAACATTTATGGTAACTGATATAAAATGAAAACGGTAATATTTTTCAATAGAGTTCCATTGGTTAATAATAATTGACTACATAAACTAACAGTGAAAAATATTTCTAAAGCATTTGTTAATCTAAGTTCATTTTAATTTCAGCATTTAACAATGCATTATTAAAATAAAAAGTTGTATCTGTTACTGGTGCTAATATGAGCTAACAGTGAACATGTATTAACGTGAACATTTATTATGTTTTTATTAGTGCTGTCAAACGATTAATTGCATCCAAAATAAACGTTTTTGTTTACATAATATATGTATGTTTACTGTGTTTATTTATTATCTATATGTAAATACACACACATGCAGTATATATTTTGAAAATATTTACATGTGTATATACATTTATATATTTATATTATATATAAATATATTTAATATATAAACAACATTTTTCTTAAATATATTCATGCATGTGTTTGTATTTATATATACATTATAAATATACACAATACACACTCATATATTATGTAAACAAAAACTTTTATTTTGGATGTGATTAATCGCGATTAATCGTTTGACAGCACTAGATTTTATTAACCGACGTTAACAAATATAAATACTATAACAAATGCATTGCTGATTGTTATTTCATGTTAGTTAATGCATTAACTGATGTTAACTAATTTAAAAGTGTTACAATAAAATAAAAAATCTTGTTTTTCAACAATTCTCATTTTCATTTAGTTCAACTTGATGTACTAAAATAACTAAAAATGAAAAAAAAAAAAAAAAAGCACTAAAGAAAAATAAATAAAAATGACACAAATTACTCAAACCTTAACTAAAATTGAAATGAAATGGAAAATATAGAGATAAGAATTAATTAAAATTATGAATAAAAACTAACAAAGTACTAAACAAAACAAACAAAAAAAGATTTTCTTTCTTAGTATTTTAGTCTTGTTTTCCAGTACAAATATCTAAATAACCTTGAATCAAAATACATTTACTTGAGAAGTTATATGATTTAAGATATTAGGTCTTGTTTTCTGAAAAATATATCAAAATAAGTGGATTATTTTTCTGACCCCATTGGCAGAGATTTTTTCTTGTTTTTAAGCAAAAATCCACTTAATTTTTTATGTTTTTCAGAAAAAAAAAGACTTAACAACTTTTAAGTAATTTAATACCTAATTAATTACCTTCTTAAGTCATTTTGCTTCTCAAGTAAACCTTGATTTAAGAATGTTTAGATATTTGTACTGTACAGTGAAACTAAGATTTTATTGATATCAAAAACCAAAGGTTAAAGCAAAAAACATAACATCTTCTGAATTAGTATTGATATCATAAATAACATCACCTAGTTTTGTTGCTTGGGTAAATTGTGTTAAGGACGTTCAGTATAATTAGGATCTCGGCTGACCACAACTGCGCGTATTTCTTGGAGGATGTTGCATAAGACTGCGTTGGGTGTCTCATTTTTGGACAGCGCTTGCATGAAGATAACAGCATGAGACGTGGCTCAGTCTGAATGAGTGTGGCTGTAGTGGTGCTCTTATAAAAGCAGTGAATTGTTCCGGATGGACAATAAGAACGTGTCTAAACAGTACAATAAAACCTTTATTTCAGTATAATTAGTGAAATCCTGTACAGCAAGCACTATATGCTCATATGTGAATTGGGTGTGTGTGACATTCCCGGTCAGCGGAGGTTAATGACGGTCAGAGAGCGTGTGTCCACCTCACATGGGCTCAAGGATAATTAAGGTCTTATTCCTGAGGGGGTTTTTCCCTACTGTTGTTTTTAATGCTCGGCTGAATTTTGCTTTTATCAATGGCTTGCCGTCCATAAGTGGATTAAACCTAAGCACTTAATGGAGGAAGTTTTCCTGGTTTTACCTTCCAGTGCCACGCTGCAATCAGCGGACCCATTCTGCCAATGCCATCCTTTAAATGAATAATGAAATAATGACCCTCATGTAAATCCAAACCTTTGTCTTTTTGTCAAACAGAAGAGAAGTCAGTGGTGCCCAATATTATTGTTGAACCCGCTAAGTTTCAGATTATAGACAGAAAATATTCATCAAAACATGTTTAACAATTGCAAAAACATTTCATATTATGATTTTTTATAAAATGTTTTGTTTACATATGAAAATGCACTAGAAAATAAGACAAATATACTCATTGTGTGCTCCCTAGACAATTACATTTAGAGAACATGTTGATGCAAATGAGACACTATCTAATTAAATATGCACAAATTTTCATAGTTTTTCAGAACATAAATCTGAACATTGGAAAAAGCCAAATTTCACTTGTAGTGTTTATTTTATTGCACTTCATCTATTTGCGACTGTAGATTTCAATAGCAATCAAAGCCCAAAATGAATTTGTTTCTCCACTACAGCATCACTTACATATACCAAATTTTACAGTTTTATTCCTGCCTATATTCTTTAGATTTTTATAGAAGGGATTTTGGATTTCTCTTTTCGTCATTCCATAAATGAGAAAATAGCCAGGAAAATGTTTTCGCCATGTTTTTAGGAATGAAATGTTGTATAAAACCAGGTGGATGTTATATGAACAAACCCCTCAGTAAAAACCTTCAGAATATAGATAGGAATAAAACTGCTAAGTTTAGTGCATGTAAGTGCTGCTGAAGTGGAGAAACAAACTCATTTTGAGAAAATGGAAATAAAGTAAAGTGCAATAAAATGGACACTTAAAAGGGTATTTTGGATGTTTTCCTTCCACTAGTCTGAAGCAACAAAGCCAAAAATCACAAAATTAACGAATTCGTGAAAAAAATAAAATAATGCTTTTGCCTGTAGTGTCTTGCCTTGGAAGGTCTTAATTCACTCTTGCACAAATGTCCTAAATTGGAGCAGAAAGTCTTCAATTCGTAAAGTTGTGGCGTTTAATGTTGCATCCACGAAAAAAAAAAAAAAATCCAGTTTTCCAACACAAATATCTAAGCGTCCTTAAATCAAGGTTTACCTAAGATCCAAAATGACACAAGATATTAAGTCTTGTTTTCTGATAATTTAAACAAAGTGAAGTGAGTTTATGCTTGTGAAAGAAGAATATCTGTCAGTGTTATGTGAAAACATGTTTTAGTTTTCTGACCCCGTTGGCAGATATTTGTTCTTATTTTAAACTTAAATTGATTTTGATTTGAACAATTTGTACGAAACCAAGTCCTCTGGTGTCATTTAACTTACATTTATGCTGATTTAAGAATCTTTTGACAAAAATACTCATTGTGTGCATTTTGGGGTGAACTGTCCCTTTAAGTGCCTTGCTCAAGGCGGGATTTGAACCTGCAACCTTTTTTTGGTTACCAGCCCAGATCTGTAACCACTAGCTAAACCACCCACGTCACTATCTTTAGATGTGGCTTTATCTTGCACTTGAGCAGCTCTACAATAGACAGGATTAGGAAGAGCCACACGTTTTCTTCGTCTAGTTTTGAAGAATTCTCTTTTTGTTTTCCCCTGTGAAGCTTCGTTAGCGTCTTGAGTTTGATTACGCTGAGGGCAAAGGCAGAGGTTTTGGAAGAGCATTTGGTGCTCTATTTACTATCCCCTCACCATGGAAAAATGAAAACAGAACGTGTATCATTTCCAGATTGAAGTGGAGTCATTGCAACGGTTTGAAAATGACTTTCTCGCTTGGTCCCTTTTTCCCAAAACACACCGAAAAACACTGTAAGGCAGCAGAACACAACCGTGAATCAGTGGAAGCCAAACCGTGTGTGTGTGTATGTGTGTGTGTAGATTTCTTCTTGTGTGTGTGTGTGTTTTGAAGGTCAGTAGAAACAATAAAACTCCTATCAGTCTGAATCATGTGACATATATTATTCCATTACTGGACATCTATTATCAAGACTTGCCAATTCCCTGATTGACTGGAAAAAATTATGATTTCAATGTCACTTTATCACTAGCGCTCATTACCCTTACTGATAATATCTGTCTATCCATCTATCCATCTATCTATCTATCTATCTATCTATCTATCTATTAGGGGTATAACGGTACACAAACGGTTCGGTAAGTACCTCTGTTTTTTTGCTTCACGGTTCGTTTCGGTACAGCAGGAGGAAAAAACTAAACATATATATATATATATATATATATATATATATATATTTAAATTAAACAATGGTTTACTGAACAAAATGCAAATGAGGAAGCCGACTCTGCTGCAAAAGAAGCGTTATTGGTGGATCTGAAAATTTGTGCTGTACCTCCTATGGATTTAAACCCAATAATTTATTCCTATGTTAATAACAAATGGCAAACAGAGTGGGATCTATATACAATGAATAAACTCCATGAAATTAGTCCCAATGTTGGAAAAAGAATTTTCTATCAATTTTCTGACCGATGGGACCAGATTGTTTATACCCGCTGTAGAATGGGTTATTCCAGGATGACACACAAGTTTTTAACACTAGGGGAAAATCCTCCAACATGTTCTTTCTGCCGAATGCCTTTATCCATTAAGCATGTTTTATTGGATTGTGCTGGTTTCAACTCATTGAGAATTTTTTTTTATTCAGTTAACTCTTTTGAAGAGATTTTTAACAGAGTTAAGCCAAATACAGTTTTGGAGTTTTTAGCAAAAATAAATTATAAAAAAAAAAAAAGATATAATTAATTCGCCATGAAAATAGCCACAGAAGCTAGAATGGCGTTAAACACAAACAAACAAACTGAACAAATTGCTTTTTCTTTAAATAAATTAAATTACAATTAAAATTTTCCTAGGGATAAAAATCTACCCCAGCTTCTGCTCTAGCCCTTTTACATTACTATACATTTACAATTAACAACACAGCCCAAACTTAAATTCCTGTTTATTTTTAACCATAATAATCAACACTCAAATTAAATTTGTATGCAAACATGTAAATTGCACATAATGCAGTTTTTAAATTAACTTATAAATTCAATTTGTTGTTGAAATACAATTGTTTACACAGTGGCTGTCATAACTTGTTTCATAAAAGATTTATTTAAACATACATTAATTAAGACATCATTAACAGGTAATGAAGTATAAAGTCTAATATAATATTTCTCAAAATGCTCTTCTCTAGACTTAATTTCTCTAGCAAATAACGAGCTGTGGACACAGATGCCAGAGGTAAATGAAATGCTATGTGACATTTTATTTACAAGCTGTTTTATTGGCGTCTTTCCGCAGTTGAAACACTAATTGAGCGATTATGTGAGGGGTGAGATGTTCATTCATGTTTATTTCACGTTAAAACGAGTAGTTTATACAGCGATCTGTTGCACCACATCAAAAAGAGCGTCATAACGCCATTTACCGTTTGTATTTCCAAATATGCATACTTAACCGAAATACCTGCAGCGAAAATTTCCGGTACGAATACGTATACTGTTACATATGTGTATGTATTGGTATAAATAAGCAAAATAGTTTTCATATGTATAGGTTTATACAAAAAGAAACGTAAATATATAATGGGATGCTTTTGTGTTTCTTATATTGTTTTTGTGTGGCCCGTGGCGCTGGTTTGTGGTGGTGTTTCGGCTTAAAAATAACGAGTCCTAAAATGCTAATGTATCAAACACACACAAGAATTTAACGGTTGACTTGAGTTTACAGTGTATGGAACTAATTTGCGCTCCTGTTATAGGGCTACAACCGAACAGTGTAATAAGCCTGAGGATTTATGTCCATATGAAACCAGGCTGCTCCCTAATTACAACACAACTGCTTATTCAATCATAACTTTTCACATTAACTGTAGTTGTGGCGATCGGCCAGCATGTGTGTGAATGCATGCACAAGAGTCTAGATAATGAATCAGTTTTGGTGGCATCCTCACAGCAGCTTTCAGACGTATGGATTGTGCATTGCTCTTTTCCTTTTCTTAGGTCTCTCTTCTTTAACCTTGGTTGCTCAACCAGACCTCCTCCCTGGCCCGTGTCCCATACCGTTTGTTTTTAATTTCTGAATGCTATATTGCAGCGACTGGGCAGAGCCCTCAATTTTTTCCACTTCACTTCTGTTTTTCAGTTTGGCAAGCTCACAGGAAGTGATGACGAATTATATTGTATTAATCCCATAAGGGAGTCCCCAGTTCATTATTATTATTATTTTTTTTGCTATGCTGAGCTCAAGTTTTTTTTATTCTCATAGGAGCTTTAACAGGTATAAGACCTTGCATAGTTATGTTTTATTAGCTCAAATCCTTGTTTATGCACGATCCAGCAGATATCTTGGAAGTGGAATAGTAATGTAATATGTTTAATATAATATGTTTAAATGAATTGCCATTTAGAAGTCAGTGTTTTCAAAGCAAATCATAGTAGACCAGTCATAATGGCTGTGTTTCCAGGAAGCGTTTTGCAAGTGCTTTGCCCTTTAGCACAGTGCTGTAGCTAGAATATGATCTCAGGGAGTCTCCACCGCTGCCTCGCTCACACTGCTGCTGCGTTTCCATTAAACCTTCATTCTTTTGTTTCATCAGCATGCATGCATTTGGCAGATGCTTTTATCCAAAGGCATTGCATTGAAGCCATACATTAGATCAGTTCATGTATTCCCTGTGTATCAGACCCATGACAATGGTGTTTTTTTTTTCCAGAAAACAAGACTTCTCATTATCTTTTTCTTATCAATTGTTTTTTTGTCATTTTTATTTCAGTTTTAGTTAGTACTGTGCATCAAGTTAAACTAAGTGAAAATAAGAAATGTTGCCTTGGCAACTAGTGTAAGTTTAAAAAAATAAAAAATTATATATTTTTTAATATGTAACATAAAATATTTTTTCATATTTCTTAAAAGGAAAAAAATTCTGCCAATGGGGTCAGAAAAATAAACTTGTTTATCCTTTGAATTAATACATTTTTCTTAGCCTACTAGCAGAAATCTTCTCTTTAAAAATAAACACACCTATTTATTTATTTGTTTGTTTGTTTGTTTTCAAAAGCTATTTTCATTTTATGTCATTTTGCATCTCCAGTAAATATCTTAAATCAAGATATATAGATATTTGTTCTGGAAAACCAAACAAAAATACTAATACTTGTAATTTAATTTATAATAATAATAATAATAATAATAATAGCAGCTTTAAACCAGCGTTATTTTAGTATCATTGGTATACTACAATTTATTATTTTGTATTTGTTTTTATTGTATTTTACATTTTCATTTTCATTTTAAAGTGTATTTATAGTATTTATAAATTTTTTATGTCTATATTTATTTAATTTTTATTTTTGTTTGAATTATTTTAGTGCATCGTTTAACTAAATGAAAATGAGAAATATATATATACACCTCCAAATAATAGAGGTGACTGGCTCTGGTCTTTACGCTAAAGTTGCAGTTAGTTTTTTTTTTTTTCTCCTCATACACGCGGATTGGTTGACCCAACCTGAAATATGCCCATTTTTGCGAAATTGAAGTACTAATAGCTGGTCGACTGTTACATAACTAGTCCTATATCCGGGTCCGAATCCCTTCGAGTGGTGGATGACTTCCTCCACAACCCCATGAGTTCAGCAGTCAGAGGCCGCCGCAGGCGCCAGTGCAGACACTACGGCCATTCACGCTGCCCAAACACGCCGCACGGCATGCTGGGAAGGGCTAGCGGCGGGTGAGAGGGCCACTGTCTTCATGTTTATTCACTGAAGACAGCAGTCATGGCTTTAGTTTGGCTATTTAAGGTAGTTTTCCTCCGAGGCATGGCTTATGATGGAGGAAAAGGTGAGTGTGTCGCGGACTCGTCGCTCTGAAAGACGTTACAGACGCCTCTGTTTGCTTTGTGGCAACATGAACACTCCAGCTCTTCACATTTATCTTAATTATCACCTTGCCAACAGCAAATAGAGAGAAATTCCGTGATATTAATGGTGTAAATGAAATAAACAGACTATTTTGGGCTTTCATTAACATTTTTGCACTTTCGTGAAGACTTGCCAGAGCTGTTAGTCATAGATATGGGATATTTATTTAGCTTATGCAGATTGATATCGTTCAGGTTAATCTGGTAAAACACACCTGTCTTGACCTTAGTGCACACACGCACACACACACACACACACACACACACACACAGGCGTGTGTCTGGTTATTAAGTTCTGCCACCTGGATGCGGTGAGATGATGATTAGTGTCATATGTCTTCCGTCAGACGCGAGCTCCATTTACTTAACTATGCCTCATTTGCTGCCACAACTGAGCTCAAAATTGGCTCCAAACCCGTTAAAATCAGCCGAGGGTTTGAGCTGAAAGCTCATGGGCTTTTTAAGCAACACTCAAAAAGCTTTAAAATCAAGTAAGGGTTTGAGCAAAAGAGCTCTGGGACTTTTTAAGCAGCATTCAGAAGTTACGATTTTACTGTGTCAGATGCTATAAATGTGCTGTGCAGTCTCGTCCAAATCAACCCCCCCCATAATAGTAGAAGTACGGCATAGATGGAAGAG
The DNA here is from genome assembly GCA_021397915.2 of Tor tambroides. NCBI lineage: Eukaryota > Metazoa > Chordata > Actinopteri > Cypriniformes > Cyprinidae > Tor > Tor tambroides. The sequence goes on along the minus strand of JAFVLL020023537.1, from coordinate 15,085 downwards.
AATGGAACCATATCTATCTATCTATCTATCTATCTATCTATCTATCTATATAATTTTTAGATTTATTAAATTTACAATAGATATAAAATATCGATTCATGTTATATAGTTCATATTATGTATTATATATCATATATATTTTTAGATTTCTTTACTTTGATATATATTATTAAAGGAGTCATCAGATGCAAAATTCACTTTACAAGTTGTTTGAACATAAATGTGTGTTGGAAGTGTGTACACATCCATCCTATAATGATAAAAATCCACCCAGTGGTTTTATTAAAATGCCTATTTTAAAATCCCCTTTCTCAAATCAGGCTGTTCTGAGATTCCTGTCAGAATGACGTAGTTCTGTACAGGCCCCTCCCACAATAGTTGATTGACAAGACCGTCTTACCTTAGACCCGCCCTGAGTGAGCTGAGAGCTGTCCGCCATTGTGTCAGCTCTGATTGAGGGACTGAGGCGTTCTGTTGTTGGATGTAATAATGAATATAGCAGTCATCCTTTACTCCTGACATCTGAGCTGCTGAAGACGCGGAAGATTAACGTTACTTTCGCTTTGAAGGGAATGCGCCGATCCCCGATCTGTCTAAATGCGTCTATGTTCGCACGAATCATTCATGATCCAGCTTCATCTACAGAAGAAGTGTGTATAGGGGTGTTTATGAATCTTTGCAAATCACCTTTGCTAATAACGTGCTAGTTAGCTAATACCTAATAACAGTACTGCTCATCACCCCACGGAAGAGAGGGGCGGGGTCAGCAGAGCTCATTAGCATTTAAAGCAACATGGACTAGAATGGCTTGATGAAAACAGAGCTGATTTTGACAGGGTAAAGGTGTTTTTTTTTACTACCATTGAGAAATTTTAACCAAAGTATGTTATAGACTTTTCATTAAGACCCTAAAGAATCATATCAACTTGTGGAAAATGAGCATCCTATGACCCCTTTATATTACATTATGAAATGTACATATACACATGCTGCATAATAAATAGACACTTTTTTAAATGTATTGATTAGTATTATTGAACAAATTATAATAGTAATATGATATATATATATATATATATATATATTAGTATTAATATTGTATAATATATATTTTTTTGATTTTTATAAAAATTTTATTTAAAAAAATTAATATTATATGTAATTATATCATATTTTTAGATTTAGTTTGATATTATTACATGACATTATTAAATGTACATATACACCTACTGCATAATTTGTAGAATTACTATTATTGAACAAATAATTGTAATTGTGTAAGTATTTCTATTATTATATATGGTAATATAATATTATATGATGTTCCCTGTGAAGACAGATATTGTCTGCTGAGTATGTAGGGAGCAGTGAACACTCTGTAGTGAAGCATCTGTATACTATGTATTAAACCCTCGTGATCTGTGTTGTTTCTGTCAGACCCAGCCGGTGCCGAACCCCATGTCTTACTACATGCATCACTCGCCGTGGTGGTTTCATCGCTTCGAGACTCTCAGCAATCACTTCATCGAGCTCGTGGTGCCCTTCTTCACCTTCATGGGCCGGCGGATGTGCATGCTGAACGGAGTCCTGCAGATCCTCTTCCAGGCGCGTTTCAGAACTGACTGTTCCCACTTACAGTCACAAGTGTGAAAGCTGCCATGTCATATTTTCCAGATCATTTCAGAGCAGCTTCCATCACAGCTTTGTTGCCATCTAGTGGCATCAGTGGGTCGTTTGCTTAAAGGAATAGCTCAACCAAAAATGACAGTTCACTCTCATTTCCTCATGACACTCTAGCATGTGTTTCTGTATCTTTTCTAACAGGTTGTTCTGGTCATTAGTGGGAATCTGAGTTTTCTGAACTGGTTGACTATAGTTCCCAGTCTGGCTTGTTTCGATGACGCTGCTTTGGCGTTTCTGTTCCGCCGCTCTGGACGAGCCAGACAGACTTTACTGCAGATTCAGACAGAGGAGGCTTCAGGACTCAAACCTCCGCCCTCCAAAGGTCTTTACATGCTTCACTTACACGCACAGTTATTGAATGATATGTGTGGCTTTGCAAAACATATTGCTAACTAAAACAAAAAACATTATTGGAAATAAAGCTGAAATAAAATATAAATATAAGATGGAAAAACTTTAAATGAGAAATGTGGAAATAATTTGTGAAGTTGTAAATAAAACAATTATTAGAGTACATTTTACAAGAAAATACTTTCAGTCTCTCTAATTTCAGTCTTCTTCAGTGTGATACTTGCTGATTTGTTATAATTATTTGTGAAATTTGTTAGCAATTTCTGATTGGAGATTGTTTCTACAACCTTTTTTAATTGTTGGCAAATACGTGAAATAAGATTGAAGCACTGAAATTGCTAAATGGAAATAAATAAAAAACGTACATAACAAAATGAGTTCAAAATTAAAGTAAAATGTAAATGAAAACATAAGAATAAAACTAATTTAAAATATTTATAAAACTGTAATAGTGCATAAATAATATTAAAATATTTTGATGTTAGCTTGTTGCTATTGTCTAATAAGAATAAAAATAGCAATGCATTGCACACAAATGTTAAGTAAAATATATTTAATACGTATACGTAGTATTATATGATTTTTATGTACAAACCTTTGGTCAGAGAGATTTTTAATGTTTTTGAAAGAAGACTCTTCTGCTCATCAAGGCTGCATTTATTTGATTAAAAATACAGTAAAAACACAGAAATATGATTACAGTGTAAAATAGCTGTTTTCTATGTGAATATATGTTAAAATGTAATTTATTGCTGTGATCAAAGCTGAACTTTCAGCATCATTACTCCAGTCTTCAGTGTCACATGATCCTTCAGAAATCAATCCAATATGTGACCCTGGAGCACAAAAGCAGTCATCAGTAGCACAGGTATATTTGTAGCAAAAGCCAACAATACATTGTATGGGTCAAAATTATCGAATTTTCTTTTATGCCAACAATCATTAGGATATTAACTGAAAATCATGTTCCATGAAGATATTTTGTAAATTTCCTAATGTAAATATATCAAAACTTAATTTTTGATTAGTAATATGCATTGCTAAGAACTTCATCTGGACAACTTTAAAGATGATTTTCTCAATATTTAGATTTTTTTGCACCCTCAGATTCCAGATTTTCAAATAGTTGTATCTCAGCCAAATATTGTCCGATTCTAACAAACCATACATCAATGGAAAGCTTATTTATTCAGTTTCAGATGATGTATAAATCTCAATTTCGAAAAATTGACCCTTATGACTGGTTTTGTGGTCCAGGGTCACATATGCTCAAGAAACATTTGTGATTATTATCAATGCTGAAAACAGTTCACATTCTTGTGGAAACATTTTATTTGTCAGTATTCACAGATGAATAGAAAGTTCAAAAGAACAGCATTTATTAGAAATAGAAATCTTTTGTAACGTTTGAAATGTTTTACTGTCACTTTTGATCAATTTAACGCTTCCTTGATGATTAAAAGTCTTACTATCTTACATTTACAATTCTCAGATTGAATCCGTCCCCTGTCACTGACTGTTTTCCTCTGATTGTGTCTCTGGTCAGGTATGTTGATCAGGCGTGTGCTGAATGTGTCTCTGGGGATTCTGATAGCGTATCTGAGCGTCCCGGTCGTGATGAACCTGCTGAGCTCCAGACAGATGATGAACACCTCGTTTGATCCCCTGCGGATCGTCAACACGTATGGAGCCTTTGGCAGGTAGCGCATCCATCTCTGTCTGAATTGGCATTTCTAAACGTCTGCTCTATATAAAGCTCATCAGTAGCCAGCAGATGGCAGAGTCTAACCAGCTCACGTGTGTCTCTGGCGCAGCATCACCAAGGAGCGGACGGAGGTGGTGTTTCAGGGCACGCTGAGCATCAATCACACCGGAGAGGAGGTGATATGGGAGGAGTATGAGTTCCTGTGTAAACCTGGAGCTTTGGACCGAAGACCGTGCTTCATCTCACCGTATCACTACAGGCTGGACTGGCTCATGTGGTTCGCTGCGTTTCAGGTTAAACAGGGAGAGGAGACGCTCTGTATTTACCAGAAAATTGTCAAATTGCTTTGTTTACTGAAAAACGATAGAGAAAGGTCGCATCAGTGTAGCTATAAGTCACCAGTAAATTTAACGAAATGAAACACTATAAACCTTTATTTTAGCTAATGCCACTCCACAACAAATCCTTAGAATCGTTATGAACAGAACAGGAGTAAAAAATGTAAAGCATAAATTATACTGGCATTCGTTTATCATAAACGGCATCCTAAACATATTTATTTAAAGTGAAACTCAAACTATCAGTGTGTGCAAAATGCACTATACAGATAAACTCACAAGTGTGTGTGCTTTGTGTAGAGTTAATTGAATTATATAAGTCAGTTTGGAATATAAGTCCACAGCACGTTTCAGAGGATGAAAAAAGTGGTAGTTTTATTCTGGAAAATACGGTAATTATAACACCACTGCAAGTCTGGGCTTATTAGCTTTCTGGCTTTAACCTTGACTTGTGTTAAAGGAATAGTTCACCTGAAAATGAACATTAGCTGAAAACGTGCTCACCCTCAGGCCTTCCGAGATGTAAATGAGTTTGTTTCTTCATCAAAACAGATTTAGAGACTTCAGCATTGCATCACTTGCTCACCAATGGATCCTATGGGTGCCGTCAGAATGAGAGTCCAAACAGCTGATAAAAACATCACAATAATCCACACCACTCCAGTCCATCAGTTAACATCTGGAGAAGACAAAAGCTGTGTTTGTAAGAAACAAATCCATCATTAAGATGTTTTTAACTAAAATATGAGTCCATAATCCATAATAACGCTTCCTCCAGTGAAAAAGTGGTCTGGTCTGAATCAGGAGAGAAATCTGCACAGATCAAGCACAGTTTACAAGCCAAAACAGCTCTAAACATATATGTGGCTGATTTTGATGTGAGAGACAACAGGAGATGGACTTTTTCACTGGAGGAAGCGTTATTATGGATTATGGACTCATATTTGAGTTAAAAACGTCTTAATGCTGGATTTGTTTCAGCTTTTGTCTTCTCAAGATGTTAAGTGATGGACTGGAGTGGTGTGGATTACTTGTGGATTATTGTGATGTTTTTATCAGCTGTTTGGACTCTCATTCTGACGGCACCCATTCACTGCAGAGGATCTATTGCTGAGACAGTGCTGCAGTGACACATTTCTCCAAATCTGATGAAGAAACAAACTCCTCTACATCTTGGATGACCTGAGGTTGAGGACATTTTCAGCAAATGTTCATTTTCGGGTAAACTATTGCTTTAAAGCTGCGGTGTGCAATTTTACCATGCATGAAATGTCACTTTTACCTGGCAGATAGCATGGAAATAAGTGTGCGGGATGTCAGACGTGTCTCAGCACTAGGCTCTGTAAACAGGCAGAAAGCGGGCAAGTTTAAAGGGTTTCAGAGGCTTAGTTCAGTGGACGTTGGGTCAATTATCCATTCATCCAAAAATACGTTAAAAATGCAATTCATAGTACATGCATTTATTTGAAAACACCCGTTCAGTTATGAGGATATTTTAGTTTCTCCGTTAAAATTCATTTTGATATTTTTACGTATAGAGACCACAAAGTAAACAATGTCAGGGTGATGCAATATCATAATGAAGAAAAAAGTTTTATAAGGATTTTTTAAAAGTTAGTACAGGTTGTGCAGTGTCATGTGGTGCCAAAAACATAATGATATTCTTCATTATGTATTCATAATGTATTCATTCATTCTAATGAATACACATGACGCTTGAGTTGAATTGTGGCGTGTTTGTCTTTGTGTTTGCTCTGTCTGTTTAAATCAGAAAGATATGAAATCCCTGCTGTCGCTCTCTCTTAATGAATTCTTCACCAGGAGATGAATTTCACCCCAGTACAAAAGCCCAGTCAACAGAAAGTGTTGAGATTATTTATAATCCTTATGTAACGCGCACACACCGATAATAATTCAGCTGCACAGACAAATGAGTTCATCAGTCTTCTGAAGAGCTTTTGTGAAGCACCAACAGGATTCTCTCAGTGTCCCAGATGGGAAGTTTTACTCCTCAGGACACGAGAGTTGGATAACTGCGATCTTTAAGCGAACGAGTGTGTATTTCTGACCTCTGAACAGCTGCATTGCACTGAAAGCTGTGAGAGAGATGTGGAGTTGTGCTGTAGTGTTTGGGGGAATCTGGTCTGTGTTTCAGTGGCTCCGGTGCTGTAATACAATACTCATTTCTCTGTCTTTGTCTCTTTCAGACGTATGAGCAGAGCGAGTGGGTTATTCACATAGCCGGCAGACTGCTGGCTAATGACTCGACAATTCTTTCCCTAATGGGACACAACCCGTTCCAGAACAGAGAGAAACCCAGGTAAAATTAAATACTAAACACCAGATACGAAACTCAGGGCATGTACTCTACAAAATACATTACAGCTTAAAAAAATATAAAAAGGAATATTAGACGTCTTAAACTGGGTTGGATAAGTATTTAACATGTTTATTTATCATATTAATCTTTTTTTAATAAGTATTATTATTGATAATAAGAATAAATATGTGATCCTGGAGCACAAAAGCAGTCATAAGTAGCACAGGTATATTTGTAGCAATAGCCAACAATACGTTGTATGGGTCAAAATTATCCATTTTTCTTTTATGCCAAATATTATAAGGATATTAAGCAAAGATTATGTTCCATGAAGATATATGTATATGAAGTAATGAAGTAATATTCATTGCTAAGAACTTCATTTGGACAGCTTTAAAGGGGATTTTCTCAATATTTTGATTTTTTTGAACAATCATAAGGGTTAGTTTCAAAAATGTACCCTTATGACTGGTTTTGTGTTCCAGGTTCACATATAATAATAATAAGAGTAAGAATAAATATAATATTACTAATAATGACAAATAATACTGCTATTATTTAATATTTTCTATAAATTTAGTTTTCTTTAAAAATATATGAAAGTATTCCTGTTTCTAGATATTTCGGTCAAATTTCAGTTAACATTATTTGTTGTTGTTGTTATTATTGATAATAATAATAATAAAAATAATAATAAGAAGAAGAAGAAGAATGAAAAATAACGCTATTGTTTAATATATATATATTTTTTTCTTTAAAAATGAATTAAATTATACCCATTTCTAGCTATTTAATTCAAATTTCAATTAACAGTATTATTATTTGTTATTATTGTAATTATTATAATAATTATTATTATTTTTATTGATAATAATAATAATAATAATAATATGAAAAATAACACTAATATTGTTTCATATTTTTTAGCTTAAATATTTTCTTATTTTTATTCGCTAAAAAGGAAATTCCAATTTCCAACTATTTTCAGTCAAATTTTCCAATTAACAATATATAACATAATAATAAAATAATAATGATAACAATAAAAAAAATTACATTTTGTTTGTGTAATAATTATGTTATTATTATTACTATTCTTATTATTATTATACTAATATACTAATAATCATACTAATAGTAATAAGAAGAATAATGAAAAATAATACAGATATTATTTAATATTTGCTTTTAATTAATTAATTAATTTTTTTAAAATTTAATTTCCTAAAAAGTAATTAAATTATTCCCATTTTCAGCTATTTTTGTTCAAATCTTCAATTAACAGTATTATGGCAAACTTGTCCATATAAACAGTGCTTAATGAGAGTGCAAAACCTTGTGTTTACAATGACCCTAAAATGATATGAACACACAAAGAGAGAGTTCACCCCAAAAAAATGCAAATTCCACTTACTTTGATATTTTGTTATATTGGCTATTTACAGTCATGCATCTTATAAGTGAAACTAAATTGTTCACATGCTTTTTGGGGTCTTTTTGTTGAAAATAAGTCTTTTCTCATCACAGTTGAGCTGCTCAGAATGCAGTGAGATGTGCAAAACTTTGAAAATCCCTTTCTGCAGATTTACCTGACGCGTCCTCTGAAGTTAATGAGCTCAAACATGCGTTATGAAACGTGTAAGCTGAAAGCACTCAGTTGGTTTTGATGCGTCTGTCGTTTCAGGTGGATACGAGGAGAGCATTTCCGCTATAAATTCACGCGGCCGGGCAGCAGCAGCGCGGCTCAGGGGAAATGGTGGGTCCGGAGGCGCATCGGCCCTTACTTCCCCGCTGTCAACCTGGACAGTCTGAGGAGCTACTTCCAGTCCAGGAACTGGCCTCTGCCCGGCTCTTATTAAGCCTCGGACACAGACAGCCAGTTTGTCTTTTTTTGTGTTACACACTGAAGTATATCCTATTTGAGCTTGACAAAACTGTGCCAAAGACGATCTGTTACATAAGAGATTTGTGAAGGCAACTCTTCTGTGTCTCTGAGGAGCAGAGCATGTGTTCAATCGAGGGCTGTTTTAAGCCTGCCAACAATAACAGCCCGTTTCTGCTATTAATATGATTTTGAGTACAATCAAGCGTTACGATCACAACGCAGTTGATGTTGAATATGAAAAAGGGTAATACTTTTTTTTTTTTTTTAAATACAGCTTTTTTTAAAATAACCTACTGTGAGATAAAGATGAATAGTTCACAGTTGATGAGTAATTGATTTTCAGAAATTATTTCAATCATTTTGTCAATTTCAGGTGCTTCATCTGATTAAAACATTCATCAATGGCTGTTTTTTTTTCATTTCTTTTTATTAAATGCTCTGTTTGAGTGTTCCAACTAATTTGACTCATCAAAATAATATTAAATTATTACTCTAAAATTTAATTACATAGTTAATTTAATTAACAGTATCTTTTATTATTATTATATTATTATTATTATTATTATGCCTTAAAAAAGAAGTGTATTTTTCCTGTTTCCATATATATATATATATATATATATATATAAAATTATCATTATTAAATAATAATAATAATAATAATAATATAATAAATTTCATTTCATTTTCTTATTTTAATTCCCTAAAAACTGAAGTATTCACATTTCTAGCCATTTTTGTCAAAATTGCAAAATTTTAATTAACAACAATAATAATAATAATAATAACATTTTAATATTTATTTTAATATTTATTCCCTAAATAACATTTTAATGTTTATTTTAATATTTATTCTTTAAAACTAATTTAACTAATCCTATTTCCAACAACAACAACAACAATAATAATAATAATAATAAAATCTTTTGAAAGACAAGCACCAGTACACACAGGATATAAATACAAATGCTTTAACAAATCAGTATACACAGACAATAATAATAAAGGTATTATTTTAATTGTTATTTCTTAAAAACTAATTGAACTATTCCAGTTTCCTTCTGTTTTGGTCAAATATTCAAATAACTGAAATAATTGAAATATTCAGTTAACAGTATTATGGCAGAATTCTGACTTGTAAACACTGGCATTTTCTGACTGTTCTTTCCAGTCCGACGCAGCAGCATTGAATCAGCTAGATCTGTTTTTCTCCATTTGGCAGATGAGAGGAGTGTTTGGAAAGCTGTTCGAAATCATTATATTTGCTATTCTGTTTGGAAACGCTGGTGCTGAAGTGTTTTTTTTTGCTCCTGTGTGATAGAAGAACCACATACAGTAGTGTCTCTTGTGCTCCTGGTGCTGAGAATATAAGAGGCTTTTGAAAGACGAGCACCAGCACACACAGAGAAGATATAAATACAAACACTTTAACAAATCAATAATAAATACAGACAATACATTGGGATGTGGGCATGTACAGTACTGATAGCTGTGTGGTGCGGCGTTGCTTTGAGGTGGAAACTGTAGTGGATAAAACACACACAAAAAGAGCAGTGTAAAAATAGAAAAGCATGGAGCATGGAGAGCATGGAAACATGAATTGAAGTCCGCTGACAGACGTCATCAGCTCCTGCAGCACACGACTCCTCGCTTCTCCCAAAGCCTGCTTCAGATAGGGCTGTCAATCAAATCTAAATCATAAATTAATCACAATGAATAGTATAAAATAATATACTCATTCATTTATCAGCGCTGTATTTGCTGAGAAAGGTCTGTTATACCTTATAATGGAATATACAGGTCAGGGGGCATGATTAAACATTGATTTTTATTGCATTAATAAATTATACTATATTCTACATTTTAAATAAAATATATTATACAAATAAATTAAAATAAATTATACTAAATTAATACAAAATTTACAGTCCTAACTTCAGTGTATTATTCCTGTCTTGTAATTTTTCCGGTACACAATACTATGCAAAATTGTCAAAGTTTTATTTCTTTCTTTACTTATTTAAGACTAGTCATACATTTTAAGATAGCTATAAAGTACTAATTTGACAAGATATGAAATTGACAGAAGAATAACTGCTCTCTGAATAGAATAGAATAGAATAGAATAGAATAGAATATCCTTTCTGGATAAAATATGTAAGAGCAATTGCAATTTAAATACATACATAATATAACATATAACATAACATGATATAATATAATATAATAAAAATGTAATAATAATCATCATCTTTCAGAAGCAGGTTGCATCCTTTCTGGATAAAATATGTAAGAACTATTGCAATTTAAATACATATAATATAATGACATAATATAATATAAAATACTATAATATAATATAGGCCTAATATAATATCCATTTAAAGTGGGTTGCATCCTTTCTGGATTTAGATTAGGATATAGATGGATATATAGAAGAACAACAGCTTTTTATAATACATCAGAATAAAATATATAATCCTCCTGCAGCATGTAACATCATTTCTGGATCTAGATATGGACAATTACCTGTTCTTTAAATGCAAATGTGTTGCATCCTTTCTAAATCTAGATTCTCTGAGCAGATCATCAGATCTTCAGGAATAAGCCGCGGTTCTGAACTGCTGAATGTAATGAGCCTCAGTTGGCATCGCTGGAGTCCACAGACGTTAAGACTGACCATCAGTGCAGCCTGACCAACTCCAAACTCATCTCTCACAGACTCTGAGCATCTGTTTCTGCTAATTATCCCTCCTCATTTAGGTGGAGCCGTTACACTGTAGCCATTGGACAGATCTTTTATTTGCACCAGCACAGTAAGGAAGGACTCGAGGTCAGTAATTGTATTGGGGAGGGGCAGCGTGTCTCCATAAAGGCCTGGAGGTTAAGTTTGATATGTTAGATGGAGCCTGAGATAAGAAGAAATCAATTAGAGGGTAACTATAGCAACTGATCCGAGTGACAGGTGTAGGCTAAAAATGACCTTTGTGGGATCATCGTCATTTTGTACGATTCATGCAATTCATGAAAGCAGCAGATGGTCAGAAGGAAATCTCAAGGCTGCAGATAATAAGCACATATACTTAGTATCTTTTTTTTTATTTCAAAGGACTAATTTCTTATTATGATTAAGACAAATGAGAGCTTTTTTTAGTCATGTGCTCATCTCTGTGAGTCACTAGTGGCTATATGTGACTGAAGCTTATGTAAGGCTCTGTGATGAAAAACTGGCATTATATTGTCCACACTTCACCGTGAGTCATATCTGCACTTCACAACGAGTCGCACAGTCAGACTTTGACTGTCGTCATAAAGTCTGCTTCAGTTTATAGCTTATTCCTGCCAAGATGTTTATGCTTGCTTGTCTGTATGATATGCAACTTAAACATCTTGTTATTTGTCTGTTGCCTTCACATTATGATAGTGCTGTACTATTGAAATGACCTTGAGTTCAATGTTTTTTTTTTCCAGGCAAAACATTAATGTAAGGGCTGTAAAATGTTGTAGCCGTCTGATCAAATTTACATTTGCAATAATGCATTTGGCAGATGATTTTATCCAAAAGTATGGAAGCATTTTTCCCCCACGAAAAATTAAAAATAACTAAAGTTAATTGTTACTTTTTATCTCACAATTTGGATTTTTTTTTCTCACAATTGTGAGAAAATGTATGAATCGAAAGAAAATTTGCAGTTACCTTTAAAAAAAAAAAAAAAAAAAAAATTAGTTTTTTTTTTTAATTCTGTGATTGAAAAAAGTCAGAATTGCAAAATATAAACCAAGAAAAATGTTGTGAGACACTTTGTGAGAAGTAAACTCAAAATTGTTAGAAAAAAGTCTAAGTTATCAGATAAAAAGTCAGAATTACCTTTTCTTCTTATTTTTTTGTTCCATTGGGGGGAACAACGGAACAAAACAACTCCTTTGCATAACTCAGAATTCTGAGTTTACATCTACAATTTTTTCACCCCCAATTTTTTTTTTTTCCCCCACTAAAATTTTAAATCAACCTTTTATTGCACATTTCTGTCTTTGTTCTCACATTTGTGAGTTTGAGTTATTTTCTCAGAGTAACGAGAAAAAAAAACAGAATTGTTAGACGCAAACTCAAAATTGTGAGAATAAAGACCTTTTTATTTATTTTTTATTTGGCAGCGGCTATTTGCACTAAGTGTAAATAGCATATTTTTTAGCGATAGATACTATTTACACTAAGTGCAAATAGCGATGGATGCTATTTACACCAATTGAAAATAGCAGTATTTTTAACGATATGCTAATTACACTAAGTGCAAATAGCTATAGATTCTATTTACACTCTGTTAAAATAGCAAGATTTTCTGCTATTTATACTAGGCTACTTATTGCAAATAGTGGCAATTATCTGCACCTCAGTATTGTAGTACATTATAAAACAGTACACAATAACATATTGAGTGTAAATTATAGTTTTAATTCAAATTATTAAATGGATGCCACCTTATTGGGACAATAAAGCCCTCCCTACACCTACCCTAACCCTACCCGATACTTTTATTTTCAACTTTTTGATTATTTCCTTCATTTCAATTGAAAATAAATGCCTTTATGATGCGATATGAGATTTGTAAAGGGCGAAAAAACGTTCGGCAAAAGGTGGGCTCGAACTCGGGTCGATCACGTCAAGCCTTACCATCAGTGCCACTGAAACTGATACTAAATGATCGTCTTTTTTTTAATGTTGACTAACTCAGTCTCACGTTAGAGGGTGGAGTTAGTGTAAACAGCCTTTGCCAACAAGGCGGGCTATTTGCACTTAGTGTAAATAGACACTCCGTTTTTATTCCGTAGCAGATTGGCCTTCCATACCAAAATGACTGCATTCAAGGTTTTAATTTTTCGTTTAACTTCGAGTTCATTGTCAAGTCATCTTAACCAAAACTAATCCTGATGTGCGTTCAAAATAAGACTGCGCCTTTAAGAAGGCTTTGTATTCCAACAAGTGGAGAGTGAGGATGCGCTCGGTGTGCGCGTGGCCATCACTTTCACTGATTGTTGACAACGCGCCCTGCTACGCTGCTCAGAGGAGTGAGGTGCATTTTCTCTTCACACTGACGGAGCAGCTTCACAGGCAGGGACCAGAGACGCTTTTTCTTTTCTGAAAAAACAACAACAAATTGTCGGACCCGTTGCGTAAAACGGAGCGGCATCGCGAGGAACAGAAGCAGGTGCGCTGCTCACACTCTTTATTTGACGGAACCCTGAAGTCATGCGCGCGCTTATTGATGAAAAGTTAATTCACGCGTAGTAAAACACAAACAGCGGGAGAAGTGAAGTGCACAGAGCGCGCGTTTCGCTGCTCATTAATTACTCGTCGTACGTTCGCACTGGGAATAAACAATCATAATGTCGAGGAAAAAAGCGGTCAAAGGGAAGGGGAGTTCAAATACACCGAGCTCATCTCCGAGCAGCGATAAAGAGAAGGGTAAGAAAGTCCCGACCCAGTCCAACGGAGTGGTGCATCCCAGCAGACCCTCTCTCAGCAACAGCGGAGAATTCTACGACATCGCCTTCAAGGTACATGACAAGCCTCTTTGAACAACGCGAGCCCAATGCAGTATGGCAAGCCGCTTATACAATTCCAACTAGCATCTAATAAATTAGTCATTGATTACATACAAGTACTTATTTATTCCCTTTAGTCACTATCGCAACAGAATCAAAATAACTATTTAATTGATAATGGTTTTATGTAATAAATGTTTTTTTTAAACATTTACTAGTAGGCCTAGTGACTAGTAGTTTTTATACTTAGTAGTGTGCAATTTCAGTGACTAATTGTATATTTGAATTTCACTATCCATTGAGAAGATGCTAATTGTTCGAATCCTAATTGCTTTCTATTCAATTTGTCACCTGTTTGTTATTCATTACATACTAGTAGCCTACTTATTCTCTATATACTAGTTATACTTTATACTAAATAGTAGCAGGCAACTATTCCACTGTAACTGGTAATAGTATGTATATTTTAAAATATTTATTAGTAAGCAATTTAAATATTTGAATATCACTAAACATTAAAAAGATGCTAATTATTCAAATTCTAACTAACATCTATTTAGTTTCTCTCTAGTTCTCATTCATTACATACTAGTACTTCTTCCTTTTTCCGCTTTAACTGGTAATAGACCTAGTATTTTTATGTTTACTAGTAAGCAATTTTAGTGAATACTTGTATATTTGAATTTCACTAACCATTCAGCCTGACATTCCAATTCTAACTAGTATCTACTTAATATGTTACTAGTTCTCATTCATTACATGCCAGTGCTTCCTTTTCTACTAGTCAGTATCTCAATAGTATTAACTATTCAATTATAACTGGTAATTTTTTTTTATGTTTAGTACTAAGTAATCGTAGTGACTGTTAGTATTTGAATTTCACCAACCATTCAGAAGATGCTAATTATTCCAATTCTAACTAGTATCTAGTCAATTATAAAACGGTTAGTTCCATTCCTCGATTCTGATTGGTCAGCAGCTGTGTTTTATTCACGATACAGCACGGCTATGACCGCTTCACCCAACCGTTCTGTGTATCACTGAGCAACACCCTTAGCAACCACCCTTAGCAACATAAACAGTCAATAGCATCAAAACTGTTTAATGTATTATGTATTAGCTTGCTATTTATTTAATGAAGTATGAGTGACCCCTGCTGGCGTTGTGTTGCAACTTTCATCTTTAATTTTGAGACCCCGCCCTTCCCCTGTCTAAATAAACGCTTCTCACGCGGAGATGTGTTGACGTGTGCGGCGCGCA
>JAFVLL020023535.1:0-18681 GCA_021397915.2 Tor tambroides | reverse complement strand
TAGGTCACATTGTCGTTTATCAGGCCAAGGGAAGTTGCTGAATACTGAATAGGTTTTGATATGTAAATGTGGCCGGTCACATTCTGCTCACTATTCACACACTTCACCTGCATTTTAGGCTGTACTGTATGTTGCACTTGTTTGCATTGTGTTAAGCTGATATATGGGTTACAATGAGGCATTATATGTGAATGGTGCCAACTAATTCTATTAATCTATATAATCATTTATTCAATTATATTTTATTATTATACTTTATTTTTCCATAGTTTTTTATCTTATGATTTTGTGGTTTCATGTCTTCACGAGTAAGAGATAAGAAAATGGCTGCGTCAAAAAATCACATACTCTCTTGATAGGGGTGGGTAATATGACCAAAATCTTATATCACGATTTGAGTAATTTTATTACACTCTAACAATATCACAGTATAGTTATTTTTACTTTAAATGAGAACTTTAAGATTTAAAACTTTTTGATACCATAGCAATTTCATAATTCTTGTCAAAAGTGTCAATATCACAAAAAAAACCTAACACTAGCCTAAAAAAAAAAAAATCAAGCTCATTGAAGACAAGTAAACAGTCAGTGATTAAATAAGAATAAGAAACTAATTCCAAGCAATAGGATATAAAACTACAGTAGAACATATAAACAAGAAATGCTACATACATTGTATAAAGTAATCAAATGTATAAAAACACTGGATATTCTGTAAATTAAATATATATTTCTTTTTATTAAAGCTACAAATGTTATTTAGTGAGAGATGTGAGAGATTTTTTCTCTTTTGTTGTTTGATTAACATGAATGACAGACAGCAGGAATCTTAGACTGCTGTCACTTTAAGAACTGCCCAGGTCCAATATACTGTTACACATGTGTTTTCTTAGCTGCGAAGTGTGTATTTAGCCGGTTAAGGCCTATAAAGTGGGAAAATAACTCCATTCAATACTCCCGCGCTCTATGAGCACCGTCTTCGCGTACGTGCGCCTCTCTGACAGTGCTCAGAAACAGTCTCTCAGACAATGTGCACATATAGTGAAATGAGTTCTCTTTCGCTGTCGATTGCATGTCAACAGCTTAAAATCACTTATTTTTTAAACCACAATGCTTAAAAATGTTACGTTTTCGTGATCACGTAGCACGTCACGTGAGTGTGTAACTGCAATAGAGACAACAATCTCCAAAACCTCTACCTGTTGACAAATTTCTACCAGACAAATTTCTCTCTTGAGTATAGGTACTTATTTTGTATAATTACTTTGCGACCACTAAAAAAGTATGTTCTGTATAGTATGAATGCATGTAGCATGAATGTCATTGCCATTCATCCTGCCATTCATCACTGCCATTCATAAATCCTCTCCCATGGCCTCATGGGATGGTAAAGTGTCCATCAGTCTACTATATAGTAGGGAAGTATGCAATTTCTGATGTAGCTAATGCCTCCATTTCAAGGTTTTTATTGTAATTTTTCCATTACTGTTGCTTGTGGTATAATAACACCTGTTTGATTTATGATGGTCAGACGAAGTCTGAGCATTGAAACACATGCAACTACGATTATTTAATAAACTCTGCTCATTTTACCGTCACTTCATCTCCTGCTTTCTGCTCTTCCCTGGCTTTCTCCACCTGCCTTCTGATAGAAAACCATTATAGTTTAATACAGTCTAGACAAAATGCAGTAAAACAATGATTTTGGGTACCAGACAAAATGGATATTTTCTGACAGGATCCAATGTCCAGGGTTGAATCTAATATTCCTGACGTGAAGACTCAATCTAACATTTTGGCATCGTCTGTGGAATGTTGGCGTGATCTTAGAAACCAGAACCATAAAAATCTGTAAAAACAATTGTTTAAACAGCTTTACATCTCAAAAAATACACAAGTTTTACATAATGTAAGTGGTTTTATTATAAGCATCACAATTATGCTTTTATTGTGTTTATCAACATTGTATCACCAATTGACATTTCGCCGGGAGTTTGATTGACAGGCAATCTTACCATTCATAATGTCTAACAAACAAACAAGAAAGGAAAGTAGATTAACGCTGGTGGACCTGAACTTGAAAAATGGTGTGTATTGACGTCTTTCCACGGTTAAAACACAATACTTCTGATGTTCATTCATGTTTATTTTGTGAACTAGTAAAGAAGAAGAGATGATCAGTTGAGGTGCCACTTGAACTGAGGCGCTACAGCGATCTGTCACGACACATTAAAGAGCCGCAACACAGTATTTATTGTTTGAATTTATTAAAAAGTGACTAAATTTGAAAGTTGAGACTTTGTTTTATACCAGAAACAACCTACTCTGTCTTGTCTGTCTGTGCTTTGTCATTTTTCACTGTGTGAGAACATGATGTGTGGCTTGAGAGTGGCATGGCTTGTTTGACGTAGCAACAGTAAATAAGGGGGCAGGTCTTTGCAAAGGGTCAATTCCAAACCGCAAGAGCAATTCAGTTTCTCACAATAAGACCCCTTAACCCCTTAACTGTCACTCACAGTTTTGAACACAGACATTATAGAGCACTATCCAAACTTAATTTTTTATAATTCATGAACGAAAACATTTTGTAACATGATATTTATGTACCATTTCCATGGTAATGCAATGTCTGATTTTAAAATGGGTTTCAAAGCATGAATTTTGAGATTTTAAGTTTTCAATTGATATATATTTTCTTATGATTTCTAAAGCGTGATAGGGAAAAAGGCAACTAAGAAGATGGTCTGTGACAAAGGTCTGAACTTCTGTTATGATGTAGATTTTTAAGGTGCACTCCTGTCATAAATTAGTCTAATAATTTTCCTACATAATTTTTTAACAAAAAAAGTGGTAAAATATCTATTTAGGAGTCTTAGACCTTTCACTGTGTGAGAACATGATGTGTGGCTTGAGAGTGGCATGGCTTGTTTGACGTAGCAACAGTAAATAAGGGGGCAGGTCTTTGCAAAGGGTCAACTCCAAACCGCAAGAGCAATTCAGTTTCTCACAATAAGACCCCTTAATGAGCTGTAATTTCTTGCCGTTTATGGGCTGTGAAAGCATGTTTCTGAGTTCACTGTGGTTGGTAGTTCTGACTGAACCGTGAAGAGACATCAGCCTGTAAACCCCCATGGATCTGCTCACCGGCACCCTCTGATCTCTCTGAGCTCATGTAAGACCGCTGGGTCAGACAATAAATCCCCACGGGCTGAACCGCACACCCCATCATCTACCCAGAACACCGGGAACACCACCAACAACTAGCAGACCGAATCAAATGCTTAACATGATTTACACAAGTACCACGTGTTCCCGGAACATCCTTCACTCCACTCGCAACATCATTTCTATCAACCAATCACCGCTGCCTGATTTTAACTGCACACTCTATAAAAATAAATGTTCCAATTAGAGACAAAAAAGGTTTCATGGCCTGATGCAACAAAAGAAACTTTTTAAGACCCACAACTTTTTAGGGGCCTCTCACGCACGAAACAATCTAACCATCCGCTGCTAACCATTTTTCATTGTTGGTATATGAACAAAAGCATCAGGTATTAAAGCAGGGGTTTTCCCAGGGGGCCACAAGTATAAATAATAAACATAAAACCAGTAATAATATATTAACAATTATATATATAAAAAAAATATATCAATAGATATTTATTGATATTTTTCTAATTATTAATAAAATATTATTGATTAGTATGTGTATGTGTGTGTATACTAATCAGTAAAATTAAAAAAATATATATAGAGAGAGAGAGATTAATACATTAATATTATCATTATTAGTATATTTAAAATAATTTACTTGTAAGTAAAATAAATTATTTATTTAACGAATTATCTTGTTTGTAGTGGCAATAACGAATGTTAATTTGCAAACTGATTTATTTTTAAAATGTTACCTGCCTTGGAAGTAGCAAATACTGGTTCATGGATGTGATGTAAATGAATAAATAATAATAACAATAGTAATAATAAAGTAATAAAGTATAAATAATAAATTAAAAAAAGAAGTAAAATATATTTAAAATATTATATTAAAAACAGTAATTTAAAATAGAAATAATGTATTAATATTAAAATATCAATGTTTAGATGTATTAAATATTAAAATAAAAAAGTCATTTACAGATAAATACATTTCAAAAATGATATAAAAATTATATTTAGTTTTATTCTAAATAAAGGTTTGGAGAAAAAAAATGAGATTATTGATTATTTACGTGCACAGTTAGTTGTCATTTGGCAGACTTTTTTTATCCTAAGTGACTTACAAATGTGGACAAGAAAAGCAATCAAAATTAATAACAAATAATTATTCTATTTATTATATATTCAGTCAATATCCGTAGTTTCATGTTTTTCTTCAGGTATAAACATACAACAGTACTCAAAATGTTGGGTAAAAAACATGTGTAATGAAGAAAATAAAATGAGAATAAAATTAGAGGAACCAAACTTGGAAATGTAATCTTCAAAGAGCCATAAATTCAACTGAAGAACCTCATATAACCAAAAAATAGTTCCAAAGTATCACTAAGAACCACTGAAAAACCTGTTTTTAAAAATAATTTTACAGCATTCAATTTTTAAGAGTAGGTTGAGGCGGACAGAAACTTTCAAGGAACAACAAAGAATGTTGATCCAAGATCTACGTGAATAAATCACGTTGTGCTGAATGTGACTACACATTCACAGAAAGAGCATCCTCTCTGAAACATATTCTCTCTCTCTCTCTCTCTCTCTCTCTCTCTCTCTCTCTCTCTCTCCAAGTGCTCATCACTCATTGAACATCTCACTCCATTATTCACAAGCTCTTTACCATGAAAGTTCAACCTTAGTGCTGCTGGAACGAAAACACGATACTCTCTCACGAGCATTTAGCTGTATATAGAGCAGATGTGACTGCAGAAATAGACCATCAGCAGTTTCAGCTCAAGCTCTGAGACCAAAACAAACGGCTTGTCAGGAGATATGAGGCAGCCCTTCATCTCACACACAACACAATAGCTAATGCCACAGTCTAGGGCCTACGTAAGCACTACGCCAATGTGTGTGTGTGTGTGTGTTTGTGAGGCACAATGTTCTAACAAGGTGTGACGTAATGTTCCTAGACCAAAAGACCAAATCACAGCCAATCAGATGTTTGATGTTTAATATTTAAAAGGACCAAATCACAACCAATCAGATGTTTGACGCTTAACATAAAACTTTGGGATTTTAGACCAATGAGATTTCACTGAGGGTGGAGCTACCCAGCGACTTGACCTCATGTCAAAAAGCATGTCAAAAAGTTAATCAAGAGATTATATGATGACTTAAATATAAACATGAAATTGAAATTTGTGTTTTGTGACTCATGGTTCATATGCACGTTGAGTACAAAAACCAATAGAAAGCTACAGTCTTTCTATTCCCATAAAACAGACCCAAAATACTGACTTATCTTAACTGTGTTGATTCTGCATGAATTGAAATTAATTTACAAATTAGTGGATAATTAATGAAGATAAATGAATGAAAATAAAGTTAGTAACTGCAAAAAAAAAAAAAAAAAAAAAAAACTGGAAATGTGATATGAAATTAAAAATATGTAAATGTTTTACAAAAAAACTTTTTCTTTCTACTTTAAAATTTCTACTTCAAAATTTTCAGAAAAAAAATATAAAACTGAAAAACTGATACTAAATTAAAAACATACAAATGTTAAAAGTTGTAAATAAAGAGTTTATTGGAGTATGTTTTACAATAAAATACTTTTTCAGTCTTTCTACTTCAAAATTTCATGTTTAATTCAATGTGTTATTGGGCATTGATTTGTAATTTTTTGTAAAGTTTACAAGCAATTTCTGAGTGAAAATTTTTGTACAACAATTTTTTCAGTAAAAAGTAAGTGAACTGTAAAGTAAAAAAAACAAACAGAAAAAACCCTGCAAATTTAGTTATAAAAACAAGCCCTTCCTATTTCTAAAAGAAATTAGCAAACACAAGGAAAATAAAACTGTGCTCATCAAGCTACTGAATATACTCTTTAAATCTTACATAAAAGTGTATTTTATGGTTGGGTAAGTCTGTAGTAATTATAATTACCTTATATTAACAACAACAGAATTGAATAGGGAGCCCCCACAAGGATATTTATAAAAGGTTGTTTGTTTGTTTGCTTGTTCACTCTTTGTCTCCTTTACCATTTACAATGGAATTTGATCATGGGGAGGAAAGTCAGACGACTATTGATTTAACAATCAACAGCCCTTTATTACTAAACGGCTGGATGCCCGTATGTCTGATGCACATGGGGAAATTGGATCATTTGAAAACAACATGCATTTCAAGTTTAAAATGCATTAATTCCTGCTCTTGATGAGAAATGTCTGTAAATCAGGTGAGTGAACTACAGGCTATAAATGAAACAAACGTACGGCTATTATACCCGAAAAAAAGAGCAAGCCTTGACCGCTCTGGTTTACTTGAAGCTCTGTAATCTCCACTCACAAAGATACTGTACCTCAGTAACACAAAACGAAAAGTTTTGTCAGCCTAAATGGCATTTTCAAAGAACGATTTGTAGAAAACGTCAAGCTCAAACATCATACAATGTTCGTTTTAAAATTAATGTAAGTGCTCCAACAAAAATACAAACTGCATATTTCGTGGTGTAAACCCTCCACAATCATTGAGGGTGTGGCTGATTCTCATCCAGTTTGTTTACATTATTTACGGTCACTGCGCTGTCTAAAAATAATAATATTGAGCAGCTTTATATCATTATGATATAAACGTCATTATATAAGATGACTGTTTTCTTATATAAATGTTCTAGTAACAGCAAAGTCTCTTTAAGACAAGTCATGTCACTCGGCGGCCATCTTTGAAACGCCTCTCGGGCATGCAAGTGCAGCTCCTATCTCTTTGAATGGGGAAACATCAAATTCTCCAAAATTGGTTGCCAAGCTTACGATTAAATTTCATATTTGAAATCACCAGTGAAACCTGACAACAACTGTATCATAAATGTTTTTTATTTTGCTCAAATCGCGTTTAAAAAAGCTTATTTCTCAGGCTAGACCCACCAGTGCGCATGCGCAGTCCTAGGCACACGTCTAAAACGCCGACTGTTTCTATAGCAACCTGGACTTCTAACTGCAGCTGCAGTGACGCGCTGACTTTACCGATTTGTGATTGGCTCTTTGGCTCAGAAGGCGGGGCTTCATTCGATAGAGGGGCCATATTAAGCTTTGCGTTTTTCCCCATTCAAAACTATACGAGTGACATGTCTTGGGTATTCTATAGTCTTTGGTAACAGTAACATACATTTGTGAGAACAAATAAAAACACACCATATCAAACTAATTGTGCGAGCTCTGGTAAATCTGCTGCTTAATTAAGTCTTGTAATCCAAAAGTGTTCCTATTTAAAGAAATATAGATCAATTTTCATCTATTTTACTTCCGATTTAGGCCTAATTCGATTAAAGTTAATTTCGGATATTTGCGGTTTCAATTATGTTCTGTGCTTCATTCAGCCGCACAGCCAGAGGCCGCTTTTGAGCTTTTACGACCATCGAAGAAGAGGGATTTGATGTCATGTGACGAAATTTGCACATATTCGTTGACTATTATTATTATTATTTTATGATCCTACATAGATTTATCAAATATAATCACCCCTGATAACAGGTAAATTGTCTTTCTATGACAAGGTACTGATGTATAATCTTGTCCATAATTGCACCTGTTATCAGGTGTGATTTGAATATGAATCTATGTACGATCAAAAAAATATATTATTGTAAATGTAAATCGTATGTGTCGATCTGAGTTAGAGACTTTATTTATGACTAATAATAATTTTGACTCTTAAAGTGTGCTCACATTTACCTTTACACGCAAAATCCAGTCATTCCAATAGGAGCGTGAGGGCAGAAGAGTTACCCAGGCAGATTTTCAAGGGTCACATGAATTTGCCACTCTGACCAACAGAAAGCTGACTGGTTGTAGCTTTGTGTATCGCTATGCTATTGACAATAGACAGAGGCTCTATTTTGCCTGAGATTTCGCTGAAAGTTTGCTAATGTGACGGCACATTCAATAGGTTTCCGCGTGATCTGGAGTCTTGCGGAAGGCGAAACAATTCCCATGCAGAATTTCGCATCGGATTCAAGTTTTTTAATCTTTTGACATGCAAATTTGTTGTGTTGACCAATATGAAGCTGCTTATTTTGGAAGTGCTGATTAAGCTATTTCGATGAAAGTTTGTTGATGTGACCACAACTTTGATGCGATTTCAAGCGATCTATAGATTTGCAAGAGACAAAATAATTCCCATGCATATTTTGCATTGGATTCAACTTTAAACATGCAAATTTGTTGCGTTCACTAATATAAAGTTTCCTAGTTTGGAAGTGACCTCCGTTTTACAGTTTATAAAAATTTTGCTATTAATTTTTTGCTTAAAAACGTCTTTTGGCGTTAAAATAGTACTGTCAGGATTTACTAAAGACGCGCAGTGAAGAATTAGCACTGAAAAGGTGTGGACAGTTATTTTTGCGCCTAAATTTTTTGAATATGGATTTGTAGGAGTTTCCCCTTCGGATGCAAAATTTATGGGAGGAGAGTATTAAAATGAATCACGCAACGCGATTTACTAATGTTTGCGCTCGTCAACTTACGTCAAAGTTATTTGCACCATTATTATGTCTTAAAGCAGGCGGTAATTTGCGCTGCTCTTGGTAGATTGCGCTGGTCATTATGGAAATAATCTGGCTGCTTCTGTGTTCTTTAATGTGCACATTGTCAGTAAATCACATGCAGAATTTTCCCTCCAATCGGTGCTTTTATGGAATTGCGCTCTAAAGCTAATTTGCCCTGTTTAGTAAATCTGGCCCAAAGTTCGCTAATGTGATCACACTTTGGAATTTCTGGAATTTTGTGTTAGGTGAAAAATTTCCCGCACAGATTTTGCATCGGATTCAAGTTTGTTAAACTTTGAACATGCAAATTTGCTGCGTTGACCAACACAAAGCTGCTTAGTTTGGAACTGACCTCTGAGTATAATGGTGCTTCATACAGTACATTCCTACCAGTGGTGTTCTGAAATAAGGGGGCAGTTACCTCTTTTTAATGTTATATTTTGATGTTTTATTTTTGTACTACGATTTTTTTTTCTCATCCAGTATTTTGAGGCCTCCTCTGAGGAAACGCCCCTGATTGCTACGCTATTGATGGTATTGTTAACATTACTGATAATATATAACCCTATATAGTACATATTAGCACCTTAAAGGTACAGTACATATTTTAAAGTAAATGAAGTTAAAAAAAAAAACTGTGAATTTAATTTAAAATATGGACAATTTTCAAAACATCACAGTCCAACTTCCTGTTTATAAAATGCAATAGCAAAACACAAGCAAAAAAAAGTGCTCATCAAGCTGTTTTGCTGAAAGTTCGTTATTGTGACCGCATACTGGATTTTGTGTAATTTCACGTGAGGTGAAAAATTTCCAGCGCAGATTTTGCATCGGTTTCATGTTTCTTAAACTCTGAACATGTGAATTCATCACAGTGAGCAATGTAAAACTGTTTCGTTTAGAACTGACCTCTGAGTAAGTGGTGCTTCATATATTGCATTATTCATTATGGACAATGGACAACTTCTTACTTCGCTAATGTGACCTCACTGTTGAGTACAAAAAAAAAAAAAATTGTATGTCTGTGTTCACAATAGACCTGTATTATGCCATTAGCACAAAAAGTCCATGAACTGCAGTCATTTTAGATAATACAGGTCATTTTGTGCTCAGAGTGGCTTTTAGCAATATTCCTTCAACTGCAAAAGTTTCCCACGACCCAGACTGAAATACAGTTCTTGAATGAGCATCAGGTTATTCAGCGCTGGCCTCACGCTGCACACATGGCCAGCGGTGAACACGCGTGTTTGTGCACCTGACAGCTGACTCATGCTCTGCCATGTCAGGGAGCGAGATCCAGATCCGAGGATTGGAACAGCATCCAGAGCACCTCATCACAACGCCACTGAACCGAGGGGAACCGATCCAAACAGAGCAAATGGGTCATGCAGTTGAGCTCCAAACAGGCCGAGAGTCTCCCTCTCTGCCCCCATCAGCTCCTCTGATCCAAACACAAACTGACACCTCATAAACATCCTGTCAGAGGGCTTCATCTCACTCACGTCCCGCTGCCTCTCCTCCTTCTCTCCGCTGAAGACAATGGATGCATTAATTACTCAGAATTCAATCTGTGCAAGAGAGAGACCTGCGACCTACGCGCACAGGTTAAAATGAGCAGCCTAAAACGGATGAATGCACATTAAATTCCATTTAGAAAAGAGGTCTTTTTCATATTACAGACTTTCCTGTCACTGAGCATTTAATTCTCATTGTGTTACATTTCTAATATTCCATTTTATTTTTTCTTATTATTCAGAAAAGAACATCCTGCATTTAGACGTGAGACAAGATGAGCATCTTTATTTCCGAAGAGCAGCCTGGGGTCAATGACAAATAAAAGATGTCCAGGATGATGAAAAGAAAAATATTCTTAAAATCTATAAGTGCATGTGCCAAGATCCTTGAGGTGTATTTTTTTTTTTTTTTTATTATGAATATTTAGTACAAAATTGTTTCATTAAAAACAATTATCATCATTATTATTTTATTAATATTTTTTACTTATCTAAAAAGTTCTGTAACTACAAATAAAGAGTAATAAAATACTTTCCTTTGTTTGAATATCTTTAATACCAAATGACAAGATCCTTGAGATGTAATGTTGTTTAAAAAAAAATATTATAATGAATATTTAGTGCCAAAATGTTTGATTAAAGACTGTTATTTTTATTGATAGTTTTATTTAATCTAGAAAGTTCTGTAACTACCAACTAATAAGTACTCAAATGTTTTCTTTTGTTTAAAAATCAATACAAAGATCCTTCAGATGTAATCTTAGTATTCATGTTAAATTTATATTATAAAAAAATATTGTGAATGTTTAGTACAAACATGTTTAATTAAAAACACCAACACCAACCATTAGTAGCAGTAGTAGTAAAAGATAGTAGTAAAAAGAGTAGTAGTAGTAGTAGTAGTAAAAAGATCCTTTTAATCTTTGTATTCATGCTAGTTTTATGTTATTAAAAATAAATAAAATGATGAATATATAATACATACATTTTTAATTAAAAAAATATATATAAATATATATATATATATATATATATATATATATATATATATTTAACTGAAAACAATTAAGATTAGCATTTAGATTAGGTTTATTTAATCTAAAAAGTGCTGTAACTAGTGCTGTAACTACCAAAAAGTAATTTAAAAAATACTAAAAATTAAGAAAATATTTTCTTTAGTTTAAAATAAAGTCAGTGTTCAATCTTATTATTTCCAAAAAGTTTTTTTTTTTTTTTTCTTAATTATTTTTGGATTACGGCTATCATTAAGATTGTACAATTTGATTAACTGTGTCACAAAAAAGTGCCATGTCTTTTTTCATCAGGTTTGATTGTGTTTAGTCACAAGACATTCACAGTCAGCTGATTGGCTCAGCAAAACAGTGTGTCCAGAGCTGAGTGTCCATTATGACAACGGCGGATTTCAAACTAGTGTCCAGGCGAGTAACTCCCGGTGAGGCGATTTAGATTTTCTTCAGGTATTACAGCCCCTTATCACTGAGCGTATGACAGCTACACGTTTAACTTTCAGATCACTTCTGCATATCTCTATGAAAAGATCCACTGGGTGGATGAAAATAAAGAAAATCCTGTAAAGAAAGAAAAAATGCCATCTGTGTTAAAGGCTCAAATCTTAAATCCGTTTGTGTTTACTCTCAAAGTCACAGACAACTGAGATCCAAGTAATCTGGTAATGAGACTGTCAATCAGTGGGATTATATTCTCCACAGAGCCGCACCAGAAGGGAGCATTTTTCCCCCTCCTTGTCCAAGGCTTAGAGACAGAGGTCGGATGGATGGTTGCTGTTTTCCTCGGCTTTCCGCTTAACCAACTGCAACATTTCAATTGCCCATTAAAATGCTAATGGTTACGTTAATTGTACACATGGGCCCGTTAAAAGGGTGAACTGTTCGAATATATTTGCTTAAGTAAAAAAAAGGACCATCTTGCTTCAAGTTAGCATATCCCAGCATGCACAGCATCGGATTAAAGTATCCCAGCGTGCTCTGCTGAAAATGAATGAATGGTATCACATGACTGATACTTCACATAGTGCTGCTTGTTGGCTTACGATTTTTGCCTGGTGGAATGTGTGAAAAAATCCCTTAGAGACATAGAATACAGTATGGAACTCTATTTTTACTGAGGGATTTAAAAAAAGGTAATTGCGACTTTTTATCTTAATTCAGAACTTTTCTTGTAATTCTGTAAATATGTAAACTTGGAATTGTGAGGGAAAAAATGTCAGATTCTGAGTTTTTTTTTTTTAGGCTTTTGAGTTTACATCTCACAATTCTTTCTCGCAAATTACTTTTTTGTAGCAATTCAGTTTTTTTTCTGTCATGGAATTAAAAATAAAAAAGATAATCGTCACTTTCTGTCTCACAATTTTTTCACAACTTTTCTCTCACAACTGCCAGTTTATTTGTCACATTTCCGACTTTTCTTCTCAGAATTGTGAAAAAATAGAAAAATTCTGAGTTTATATATGTAAATTCTGACTTATTTTCTCAGAATTCTGAGTTCGCAATTCTGATGTTTTGCTCAGAATTCTGAGTTTACATTTCGCAATTCTGGCTTCCCCCCCCCCCCCCCAAAATTATGAGTTTACATTTCGCAATTCTGACTTCTTTTCCCCCAGAATTCTGACTTTACATCTTGCAATTCTGTTTTTTGTTTTGTTTTGTTTGTTTCTGCCATGGAATAAAAAAAAAAAAAAAATTACGACTTTATGAGAGAGTGTTGTTCCAGCAGATGACGTAGGATGTAGGCGTAACGTAAGCTTCAGTGAGAATATGCTAGTCTCGTGAGAACCATGTTTTTTTTTTGACATCAAAGGAAAACCAGTCTCCTCTTGGCTTATATCGAAATCCTCCAACATTTTTTATAAAAAAACTCGTTTTGTACTTCTAATTCGTGACTGGTGTTTTGTTTTGCTCTCTCCTCTGCACTTCCACGTTTGTCAATTCTCATCGGAGCTTACGCTACGCCTACGTCCTACGTCATCCGCTGGAACGCCACTCTCTCATGAACACATATACGACAGTTAGTGGAAGCTAGAGATAACGGTTTATAAAGTTTTAAATATGGATATTGTTCTTATACAAATGCATTGATTCATTTCAGAAGGCCTTTATTAACCCCCTAGAGCCATGTGGAGCACTTTTTAAGATAGATGGATGCACTTTATTTTGCTTTAAAATCTCAATCTTATCTTTTTATTCCATATTTTGTTTGCATATTTTGGTATGAAAACTGACATGTTGTGACATATGAGTTTCAGGCCATCAATCACTGCTGCTGGACCACTCTGGTCCCGTCGACTGAGGGGTCACCGCGCTGACGGCCCTGAGAGAGGAACGTTCAAGCATTCGACACATCAATCACCTCAAACAGGCCCTCCACCCCGCGGCACGCTTCACCGCTGTCCCGAGTCTGCCGCTGTGACGTTTTGATGGGGCGTGCGAGCCGGTGGTAAATCGACATCACAAGGTGAACATCAAAACACACGTGCTCACTGCGATTCCCCCAGCATGTTTTGTTTACACGCGTTTGACAGGCCAAGCACAATGTCTCTTCTCCACCGTCACACACGGTCTATTCTCGTTTACAGTGCTGTCAGTGAGGACCAGAGAATTCTGGGAATTTACACATGGAAACTGTGCCCGAAGGGTTTTTTGGGGGAGCAGAGTACAAGTATGGTTAAAAAAAGATTCTTGACCTTTTCCATATGAGCATCATGTTAATGCCCTTAAGCAACTATGAGAAAAATCTGGTTTGGGAGAATTTTCAGCTTTTTATTGGCACATGGGTTCAGTGATCAGATCTACCATCCATCCATCCATCCATCCATCTATTCATAGTTCTGTCCGTCTGTCTAGGGTTCATTCTCACTACTTTGTATCTTTTTCTGTTTGTCTGTCTTGCTGTCTGACTAGTGTTCTATCTATCTATCTATCTATCTATCTATCTATCTATCTATCTATCTATCGTTCTATCGTTCTATTGTCATTTTTGTCTAGCATTCTTTCTATTTGTAATTTTATCCATCTGTCTGTCTATCTATCTATCTATAGTTCTGTCCTTCTGTAATTCTACCATTCTATCTATTGTTCTACCGTTATGTCCGTCTAGCATTCTTACTTACTATAAAGAATAGGTGCATCTCAATAAATTAGAATGTCGTGGAAAAGTTAATTTATTTCAGTACTCCTAAATCCCACCAGAAACTCGTATTAAATAAATTCAATGCACACAGACTGAAGTAGTTTAAGTCTTTGGTTCTTTTAATTGTGATGATTTAGGCTCACAGTTAACAAAACCCACCAATTCACAACAAATTAGAATACTTCATAAGACCAATAAAAAAAAAACATTTTTAGTGGATTGTTGGCCTTCTGGAAAGTATGTTCATTTACTGTATAAGTAATACTTGGTAGGGGCTCCTTTTGCTTTAATTACTGCCTCAATTCGGCATGATCAGTTTGTGGCACTGCTAAGGTGGTATGGAAGCCCAGGTTGCTTTGATAACGGCCTTCAGCACATCTGCATTTTTTGGTCTCTTGTTTCTCATTTTCCTCTTGACAATACCCCATAGATTCTCTTTGGGGTTCAGGTCTGGTGAGTTTGCTGGCCAGTCAAGCACACCAACACCATCATTTTACCAACTTTTGGTGCTTTTGGCAGTGTCCTGCTGGAAAATGAAATCAGCATCTTTAAAAAGCTTGTCAGCAGAAGGAAGCATGAAGTGCTCTAAAATTTCCTGGTAGATGGCTGCGTTGACTGGACTTCAGAAAACACAGTGGGCCAACACCAGCAGATGACATGGCAGCCCAAATCATCACTGACTGTGGAAACTTCACACTAGACTTCAAGCAGCTTGGATTCTGTGCCTCTCCACTCTTCCTCCAGACTCTGGGACTTTGATTTCCAAATGAAATGCAAAATTTACTTTCATCTGAAAAGAGGACTTTAGACCACTGACAAACAGTCCAGTTCTTTTTCTCCACAGTCCACGTAAGACGCTTCTGACGTTGTCTCCGGTTCAGAAATGGCTTGGTAGCGAGCGTGGTGACTCTTCATGCACTGACTCCAGCTTCAGTCCACTCCTTGTGAAGCTCACAAGTCTTTGAATCAGCTTTGCTTGACAGTATTCTCAAGCTTGCAGTCATCCCTGTTGCTTGTGCACCTTTCCTACCCAAATTCTTCCTTCCAGTCAACTTTGCTTTGATACAGCACTCTGTAAACAGCCACACATTTCTGTAATGACCTTCTGTGACTTACCCTCTTTATGGAGGGTGTCAATGTTTGTTTTCTGGATCACTGCCAAGTCAGCAGTCTTCCCCATTATTGTGATTTCAAAGAACAAGAGATACCCAGAATTTATACTGTATGGATGGTCATTTATTGAAACTCAAATGTAAATATTCTAATATTTTGACATACTGATTTTTGACTTTCATGAGCTGTAAGCTCTAATCATCAAAATTAAAACAAACAAAAAGTTGGAAATGTTCTTTTTTACTTTACATGCAATGAATCTAAAATATATGGAAGTTTCACTTTTTGAAATAACTTACAAGAAAAAATGAACTTTTTCACGACATTCTAATTTATTGAGATGCACCTGTAATTTTATCTATCTATCTATCTATCTATCTATCTATCTATCTATCTACCTACTTATTAATCATCCATCCGTGTTGCTTCTGTGCTGTTCCACAGATTCTTCCTTTTTTCATGTTCTCTGAGCTGTTCATTATTTAAGTGCATTACAGAAAGTATTTTAAGTTGGAATTCAGTGTCATTACTGAGATAAGCGGATGGAAAATGACCTAGATTAATTCTGTTGTAAATTCATTCGGCGGGTTATCCAGCTCCCTTTTCTATGAACTGTCTGGAGCGAGAATGAGGTTTTGCTTCATTAAATATCAGCACTGTGATAGGAAATAGGAGCCTGAGTGCAAATACGCTGGCTTCAAGGAAAATACCATAAAAGAGCTGACAGAACACAATTTAGAGTAACGGAGCAGAGTAAAAACTCAAATTTTATCCCCCATCACCCTCACTGCTCCATCTCTCTCTCATTCTGTCTGTCTGTTCGCTCTCTCTCCCTCTCTCTCTCTAGCAGGATGCCGTGATGTCTGGTGTTGATAGTGTCTGTATTTTAGGAGTGTGATTTGAGAGCTTGAGGGAATTTGGGTGTGAGGAATAAAAGGCACGCTATGACACCAAATGCATAAAAGACAGAAGAGAAAAGGAGAGAGAAATAAAGCAAGGAATGAAAGGGAAAAATGAAAGAGATGCAAACAATCCCTCACAGACAGACTTCATATATCGAAGGTCCACTGTGATAGAATTGTTCTTACACAACGGAAGCATCAAATATGCTGCAATTCTTTAGCAACTAACAGACTAGGAAGTGATGCCAGACATATTTTCATAAGTAAATACTAATGTTGACCCTGTTGAAGCAATAAGGCTCAGTTCAAAGCAATGGAAGGTTTTTCTCAAGAAGAGTTAAACCTTCTTCTTCTGAGGAACATCTGGACAGCGTCTTTTAAAGTAAGCTGTGACAGGCGTCCTATTGGTTCTTAATGAAGGTTTCTCACAATCCCAGATGACGATGTGCTAACTTTAGCATGGCAGACACATCTGGGTGTTAAGTATCTAGAATTTCCCAGCCACTTTCCATGAACTCAACACACATCACATGGTCTTCAATCATTGCATTAGATACCAGCTCTTCTGTGTCTCATTAACATAGCCTGCAGGAAAACACCAACATCTATTTCTGTCTAATTAGCATGGGAAAAACGCTGCAGTGCTGGAATTTCACAAGGAATGAAAAGCTCAGCAAAGTGCACCATTAGGATGAGCCATGGCTGTGAGTGAAATTAAATGAAGTGAATGCCATACCTTCACAATTTCAGTTTCAGTGGTTGAAAAACAATACATGAAATCAAGATGATGGTTTAGGATGACTTTACAGATTTTGAGTTTGTAGAAGTTTGAAATAAAATTGATATTGCAGTACGGCTAAATGCTATTATTAAATCACAAAATTATGATTGTATCGATAATGTGTTATGTTATTAGTAAATATTACTAAATATTCAATTATTTTATATTAATGTTAAAATTAATATTATTAATATTGTAATAATTTACTTTTAGGTGCTGTTAGCATTAATCGCTTATATTATATTAGCTTTATATTACATTTATCATACAATAATAATATTATGATATTTTAATATTTCTGTACACGTGATCACTTTCACCCCCCACCCCCCAAAAAAACGAAAATTTGCTGAGAGTGTACTCACCCTCAGGCCATCCAAGATGTAGATGAGTTTGTTTCTTCATCAGAACAGATTTGGAGAAATGCAGCATTACATCACTTGCTCACCAGTGGATCCTCTGCAGTGAATGGGTGCCGTCAGAATGAGAGTCTAAACAGCCGATAAAAACATCACAATAATCCACAAGTAATCCACACCACTCCACACTGTAACAAATGACCGTGATTTTAACGGTAAAAAACTGTGAAAATGCTACAGTAAAAACCTGTTAAATGCTTAACGGTAAGTTCCCGTACTATATACGGTGAAAAACTGTAATAGATATTTCACGGTAAAATGCCATTTTTGGAAGTGAACAAAACTGTATAATTTACAGGGAAAACCCGTAAATTGACATTCCCAGAATTCCCTGCATTGCATTTCAAATTTGATGTTTTTTCTTTGAAATAAGTACGTTTCTTCTTAGTTTTTTCTTTCCAGTTATGTTTATTAGGGCTGTATGTTACATCTAATGTTGTTAAATGAATGTTCATTGCATATTTCAGTTTTATGAGTGTCACCGTGATGGTGTTTAGTGTTTGTGTGAATGACATTGTGCACCTTCTATATATGTCTATATATATATTAGTATTGGCCTTCTCAGCTTGTGGAAAAGCTGCTTGTGGTGGGCTTGGGTTCAACATGTGACTTTCTCATCACCACCTGATTTTGATGGTTATCAATGTAGGTACAAAACAGATTTCAGAACTTCAATAGGTTGGTATATTAACATTACATCAGTTAAAAAAAATATGGTTTTTAACTGTAAATTTAAGTTAAAACCGTAAACCCTAAAACATTGCTACCATATTTTTACAGTGAAATTCTGGCAACCACAGCTGCCGTTTTTTTTTTTACCATAAATTTTACAGAAATTTCCTTACAGTGCAGTCCATCAATTAACATCTTGTGAAGTGAACAGCTCCATGTTTATAAGAAACAAATCAGTTTCCATGAAAAAAACTCATCTACATCTTGGATTAAATCAAGCATTTATTTTGTAGGAACAATGAAGGAAGACCTTAAAGTAGTGTTGTAGTCAAGACCACCTAATCTGAGACCAAGTCGAGACCAAGACAATTGTGTGTTGAGACCAAGACAAGACCAAGACTTTGAGGGGTTG